>RJWJ010010657.1:26145-46507 GCA_004363605.1 Indri indri | reverse complement strand
TGACAGCAATTGTAACACAGTTCGAGCTGTTTGGACAGCATGGCTTAAGTTCAGGAGATAAAATGACTTAGGGTGTTTTGCTGCCTCATCTCCAAGTATGGGATTGTCTACCCAATATGGACCATTCGAGTCTACTAAATGCACACATTTACCAAGGATTGCTATTCTGTCTAAATTGGAGCAAAAAATGGAAGAAAGGAATCAATTCCCTAGTGCTTACAATTTTTTAATAGATTAGTCTTACCCGGTCAAGAAACTTGGACTAATTGCTATTATATCCAATCAGGCTTTGCACCCCTCAGTAGGGAAAAGGTAAGTAATGAGTTGGGTGGGAAGCCATGGGTGTTACTATACAGAAGATTCTCTCTCCACTGAGAAACAAGAAGTGTGGGGAAATAAGTATTCTTTCCTAATTTGCCCTTACCTTTTGAGGTTAATCATTAAGTTTATGGTCAATCATGGGTGTATCTATCACCCCCTGGAGAGGAAACCGGCAGCTGTCAGGGAAGTCCTGCTCCCACCTTTATAAGATTGCTTCAATGCTGTGCCTTTTTAGCTTTTCCTAGGAGTGTTGGTAAATAGTGCTAATTTTGCATCCAGAGGCCCTAAAATATATATTAATAATTATATTAAGTTAACTCTAAGAACATGATGTATCAAGATAAAAATTTCATTTGGCTGCTAGGTCTTTTCAGATGGCTTGTTATTTTTTGTAGTTGGCTCAGGGAAGCTCAGGTCTGTTTAATGTGGTATCTTAGTGACCATGGTCCTGTAAGTGGTGGAAGGTAAAAGTCTTGCCCACTGTGAGCTGGTGCTCTAGAAATGTTAAAAGAAGAACTTGAAACAAATTAAATTTTAGAGTTTATTTGAACAAAGAACAATTCATAAATCAGGCAGCACTCAGAAACAGAAGAGGTTCAGAGAATTCCATCCAGCAGTGTGAGCAGGAAGCTTTTACAGGTTGAGCACAGAGGCAAAGTAGAGAAATGATCCGACTGGCTACAGCTAGGCATCTGCTTTATTTAGCCACGGTGTGACGAGTTTGCTGTCTACGATTGGCTGAAACTTGGCTGCTTGTGATTGGCTGAAACTCAGGTATTTGTTATACTCCCAGTTTCAGTTTGCCTATGTACTGAGTTAGGTTGTAATGAGCTACATAGAAACTCAAAGTATGGAGACGTCCTCAGGTTAATGGCCTCCTGCTTATTTAATTTAACAGAAACAAGCAGACCCCAGTCCTCTGATGGGGCATCTGAAAGAAAATTCATGGATCTCTGACTTCTTAGTTTTCTCATAGGCTTAATGGCTCTTTCTTGACCTCGTGGGGACCAGTGAGAACAGGAGCGCTTACACAGAACCAGACTCCAACCTTTCCCTGGGGTAATCTACAGATCCCAAGCTAGTCCCAGGATATAGCACAGTCTCCATCATTGTTCTGGAATTTAGACTGGCCTCCAAGGCCATACTCAGATCTCAGCAACAGAAAAGAAACGAAGTCTGGCTTTCCACCCTGCTGTTTGAAGACCCCAGAAGCTGTTTGGTTTAGGAGAGGATAGATTAAAACTAAAAGTAGAAGAGAAAGGTGCTGAGCTGAGGTTGCTGTCTTCTCAGAATCCACTGCTCCCAGCTCTCCAGCTGCTTTAATGGAGAATCCTCAGCCAAATGGAATTTTTAAGTTGATTTAGTGCCACGAGCTCCAGCAGAAACTTTCAAAAATAATGAATCTGAAAATCTTCAGTTGTAATTTGAACCTACCTTGGGCTAAAGTCTGAATACCATAGCTAGGTTTAGCATTTAATTTAGAAAATATTGGAGTGAGGGGCTTCTGGGAACATCTTTTAAGAATTACACTTACATTAACTGTTGGCCTAAGGGGAAAAGGTGGGAGAAGGAAGGGAATTTTTATTGAATGCTACAGGGCTCAAAGTACTATGAGTTATTTTATTTAATCCCGAAAACAATTAACATTGCAATAAGTTATTGTTGTCCCCATTTTAAAGTGGGAATGCAATAAACTGAGGCTTAGATAGTTTACATTATCTTCCCAAGATAATGTATCTGCCCCGTTCCAAGGCCCACACTTGTTTCTCTTATATTGAATTGAAACTACCATTATTACTTGTACTATTATTAGGTATATTTTCTAATTCTTGTTATTCTTATTGTTAGTGCTTAAAAAGAGTTTGTGTTTTATCTTCTGACCCAGCAGGGTAGTTAGGGAAACTGTTCTGTTTTGCAGTGAGTCTGGATGGAGGGAAAACAGGGGGAGAATGGATGATAGCAACCAGCAAACAAAGGCTGGGAAAAGAGAAAGATGAGTTCATGACTTGAACTGCTACAGCTTTTCCTGCCCTAGAAGAAAGGAAACCTTGTGTGCTCCTCCCGTACCTCCTACACACCTGAGCCTGTCACCTTACCTTGAAGGTTTTTCCTCTTTCTCTTCTCTTATTCACTCAGTCTCTAGTTACATCTCTCTTCCCCTATCTCCATTTTCTCTCCTTGTCATTCTATTTGAGGGTCCAAACCTGCCTCCAGTTGTGAAGAGATGCATGTGGGCAGCACTGCTGATGGATAATAAGAAAACCTCAAGTCTGAAGCAGAAACAGAGGAACCTAACCAGTTGACCTCCTCACCCTTAAAAGTTTCAAAAAGACCCGCACAAAGCATTCCCTTAAGTGTTTTTAATTCAACCTACCTCTCCTCAAGTACTAACAGTCAAGATTGAAAAGTTCCCTTCTTCCTCAGTTTTCTCTTTTAATTCTTGGAATTATAAAATTATTGCTTTTTACTATTTTCACATAAACTCTATGAAATAAATAAATAAGCTTCTGTGACTTATCTTGAAATTTATTACTTCCAGGATTATTTTTATGTGAAACACATTCTGAATTCCAAACAAATGGATTACCAATGAACTTTTGGAATGTAACATGTTTCTAAGTTAAACTCTGCCCTTTTTTTTTTTTTTTAAGACAGGGTCTCACACTGTCACCCAGGCTGGAATGCAATGGTGCAATCATAGCTCACTGCAGCCTCGAACTCCTGGGCTCAGGCAATCCTCCCACCTCAGCCTCCTAAGTAGTTAGGCATGCTCCACCATAACTAGCTAATTTTTAAATTTTTTGTGACAAATGAAAGGTTGCCCAGGCTGGTCTTGAACTACTGGCTTCAAGTGATCCTCCAGCCTTGGTCTCCCAAAGTGCTGGGATTATAGTCATGAGCCATCATGCCCAGCCAAATTCTGCCTTTATACTGTTTGAGTTAATGAGCAGTTAATGAGAAACAAACAGCAAAATATTAAAAATAGTAATGTAATGATATCCTTTAAAATGTTTAACACTTTATAGGATTTGCTACCAAAATTATTTACCTTATTGAGGATAAGTTATTCTTTTAGATTATTTGATAATTCAGAAAAAAGTTATACTTGGAAAAAGCATCATATAGCAATGACATTCCAACATCAATTAATAGAAAAAGCTATTTGAAATTTTATAAAGCCTTTTTAATTGCATGAATTGCTAATTCTATGATTATCTGAATTGCCAATATATGATTAATTTCACATTCATTAAGTTAATGGTATATTTGTCTTATTTGATATCCAGTTAAATAACAAGGTTATGATGTTATTTGACTTCCAACAGCAGATTTCCAGAGTCTGTCTATGACATTCTTGGTCCCAAATCAGACTTTACTGTAGAAATGCTGATGACTGACCAACAAATTGAGATAATAGAAAGTCATGAACTAGGTTCCTCTTGTTGACAATATTTCCTAATTTTGTCCTATTATTTACCAAAAATATTGATTATTCTTGAATAGACCACTGCTGATTTGTAACTCCAATTTCTATGCCTTGCTTTCTGATACCATCCATTAGAACATTACTATTTGGATAATAATTTCTTCTATGATCTTGGAACTTGGTTATTTGCTTCTTGTTACCCAAACATTGCTGTATAAATGATATTTTGTGAGGCATTTAATTTTCACTTGGCAAGTTTAACAAACCATCCAATGGTGTTACATTATTTAGTTCATGCATATTTTTAAAAGGCTTTGGGTAATATTTGACAGGTGAGCCATGGAATTTGCATGTATTCATTGGTTTTACTGCAGAAAACATTCTTTCAAATTTTCCAGTTTTAGTGCTCATTTCTTGAATAGCAGTTTTATCAAGGTAATCCACAGATTTTTTTGTTAGACTGGAAACATTCTGGGAGAAATTATAGAATGTATTCCAAGATTTGTTTCCTAATGATTGCTTACAAGTTTTCTTCCTTAGTGTATCATCTACAATCCTGCGGCCCACTTCAAAAGATACGGTTTGTACACCCTTTCTCCTTGCTATAGGCATAGTTTTTCTGGGTTTGGAAGGTGTAACAGATTGATCACCAATTAAAGATTTGAGGATTTCACAATTTCTTTCTAGAACAAAATTTGTTCTTTCACATGGGTAAGTGTTTTCATTTTCCAAAGCGTGGGTAGAAAACCTATTTCTTGTCAAAAGTAACATTTGTACATATTTTGTGTCATGAAAAATTATGGGATTTGTGTCACTTTGTTCCTGTGGATTAAAGAAAAAGGACTTAGTCATAAGAATATTGAGGCAAGAAAGCTACTTATATTTTTAAACATGAAAATAAAATTGTAAATATTTTAAAAATGACTACATAGAAGTATTTAATATGAACAATAGTGGTACTGAAATACACAAGAATGATGGACTTGTATGTGACATACTGCCTTCTCTTCTTAATATTCTATAGAGGTGTTAGGGATAAATCTGAACTTTTGGCCTTCTTAAATCCTTTTTTAAATAAAGTAGAACATGAAAGCATGAATACATTTCTTAAATGTTTGAGGTATTGTCATTGGGAAATAAGGTGGTTGGTAGGATGGAACATTGTTCTGGCATATCTTAGGATTCCATGTTCTAAAAATTAAAAAGCATACCAAAAAATGGATTGAGTCAAAGATGATAAGAGACTGATTACAAGCCAAAATTATAAAGTCTGGATATTCTAGTAAATGATTCAAAAAATTTAAAATTATCTCCACAGATGCTATACTTATTATTGTACCACAACCCTTAGCATAACACCTGGCACATAAAAGTGCTCAATATATATTTGGAATAAAATAGCCAAAGTAGTAGATTGACTTAAAAATAGACCATTTTTTAAATCACAGTAATTACAAAATCTGTCTGTATGAGCTACTCTTTAAACTTTTTTCCACATTTCCATTATTAGGACAAAAAGATTAACTACAAAGAAACTACTCAAATATGTATATTATTAGTGTTTAGTTTGCAAATATTAAGTCAATAATTATTACTTTTCATTAAAAATATAATTAGTGAAATAAGACATTGGGTCATTGTACATTAGTGTACTTAGTGTGAAAGGTACATTAATACCGATGATTACTGAAAAGATGACAACTTATCTATTTTGCAATCCACTAGTGATGCCAATATTACCTATTTAGCCATAGTAATGGAAGTTTGTCATATTTTTGGTCTGTCCAACATCTTAAGGAATTTTCCACCTCACAAGTCTATGTACTCTTACATAGAGGCAGAAACTATCTTTGTTGGCCTCTCTAAGTAAGGTATAGGTGTCTGATCTAGGCTCTGCCAATCAGATACACCTATGAAACTCTTCAGTTCAAAAAAAGCAAGCACTGTGAGAAATCACTGTGAGAAATCACTGTGAAAACTATTCTAATGGGAGTGGTGGGAGCTATGTCTAGCTTTGAAGGGCAGCAGTGGCAAAGGTCTTACAAAGAGTATTCCCTGCCCAGCATCAGAGTTGTAAACCGTTATATATGACAACAGCATGGGCCCCAATGGAGCAGTCTGGGGCTGGTACTGGGTGATAACTAACTAGATAGCTTTCAAGCCAGATTGTCTCTCTAGCTTTCCTAGAGACTCTCTCAGCTGCCAAATAGCCTTTAATAAATGTGCTTTCTGGGTGAAATAGCTAAAATAGATTACTAGAAAAATGAACACATGGTCCAGTCATTTTAAAAAATGCCCGTTTTATTTTATATCCCTTTTATAATCAAGCAAATTTGATAAACCCTTCTTCATAAAGAAAAACACAGTTTTCAGCTGGTGCAAAGGAATCACTAGTTTTGGGGAGTGGTTCTAAAAAAGAGCATTAAGAACTTAAGGGTTGTTATCATGTTGGAATGTGAAACCAAGAGGTAAGAAGGATTTATCAAAGATTCTGGTCACTAGAATACATGGGTGATTCCCATAAGTAGTATTACTACGCATAGTTACTGAACAACAGTAGATATTCTTATTACCATCTGAGAAGTCACTGTCTTTGCTGGACTAATGTTGATTATCTTGGCATTTGGATTTTTCAACTCATCCTCAAAGCACAAAGGGAGCAAGCTTTTCTTTCTTATTGAATGATACTCGCTTAATTGATAATTTCCGATAGATTTATTTTCTTTTGTATTAAAATCAATCATCTGTGGAGATTTTCCTCTGAAAATAAACACAAGTTCAGGGGGATGTTTATAGGGCTGATTTCAGTTTGTTAGTTCTCATCTGCCTCCCCTTATCCCCGGAAGTCACTGCCAACATCTGTACCAACCTCTCTCCCCTAGACTTGCAGACTGACAAGAGCATCCCTTCCTGCCTTTCCTGGAGAAAACAGCAAAAGCACAGATGGAAGCAAAATAGTCATATGTGTGCCTCTTTGGATTGAGGAGAAAACCAAAGATAGAGAGGTATTTGCTACATCCATTGCTGAAATTCTGGAAGAAGCTTCGCAGGGCAACTTCATGCCAACATAGGGTGGCCCCAGCTTTGTGAAGAGGATAGAATAGTGTGGTCAGACAGAGAGAGAATATAGTTTTTATTCCGGGTCTCCCTTGGCTCACATGGGACAAAGACACTGAGTTTAAGCTTGCCAAAGAGCTTGCTATTGTGAGGCTGTGATAACCTGTAGCAAAAGTTTAGCAAGGGTGAGGTCTGGACAGCTTCACCTAAGGACAGATGAAAGACACGACAGAGACTCAGAGGATTGTACCACACCAATGACAACTGAGAGTAGACCCTATTCAAGTTCAGAGAGAATAGACCATGGGTTCATGTACCACAGATGTAAACAGCCACAGAACATCTGAAAATAGGACCTGCGATCACCAATCCTGGCAGCAATATAGATACTGTTTTGGAAAGAAACAGAAGAACCAATTTATGCCTGAAGAGGCTGTTCACTATTGCTCCAAACAAAGTTTAAAACACACTGGACTAATATTTTTTTTTCATTAGACAGAGGATGAGGGGTCCATGAAAAAAATTAGAACTTTATCCAAAAAAAAGAAGCTACTTTTTCCACATTCATGTAGTAGTGTAATTAAATTTGCGTGTCTACTACAAAAACATAATTGTATTCGCTCTGTTTTTCATGTCTTTCTCTCTATTTGACTCAGCTCAAGGTCTGGATGTGATGCCTTGTAGCTGGGCAGTCTTGGACTATTCATTGGATTGTACTATGGACTAAATGTTAATAATAAGGCAGAATCCCAGGGCCAGCGCAAGCGCCCCACAGCGCCTGGTGGAGCAGCTCAAGCTGGAGGCTGCCATGGAGCAGATCAGGAACTCCTTTTTTGGAGGAGCCTCTCAGACGTTGCTGAGTGAACATGAGCTCAAACCAAGGAAAGTCAGGTCTCTGGGGCAGCTGCAGAGCTTGCTGCATGCAGGATGCCTGCAAGGATGCGCTGCTGGCTTGCGGGTCAGCTGGAAGCAACCCCTTCTGTCCAGCTGGAAGCAACCCCTTCTGTCCAGCTGAAAGCAACCCCTTTGGATTTACTCTGAAGAATTTAGGGAAGACGTTCTCTGAGGAATGCCTTCAAGCACAAAGTGGTGAATGATTGCCTCCAAGTCTCAAGAAAACACTTTTCCCTACCCAAATAGATATTTCAGTCCTTTCCTGTAGCCTGGGCCTATAGCCAATATTCTACAGGAATTGATGAGTTTCTACTAAAATACAGAAACTGAGTGAAGGAGTACAGTTCTAAATAATAATGGCCTGGTTTTTTTGGTAAACTGCTTCATACTTAAGAGAGAGAAAAAAAAAAAAAACCCTTACCACCAAATATACCAAAATGCGTATCTTTCATAAGTGAATTACTGGTGTTTCTATGCCTGGAATAACATGTGTTTTATTTATTGAATGTTTACATTTTAGGAAGGAAACATTTTTGTCTGTTAAAATATTAAATATTTATAATTGTTTTTCCTGACAAAGATTTTTACACCATAACTAAATTTGTTCTTTTCTCACAAATTTACAATTTCTGAATGAAGACAAGAAAGTAAAAACTGGGGGAGAAGAATAGGCTCTATTAATCAAATGACATCTTGATTTTTCCAAATGAGAAGATTGTTTTATTTTTAACACTACACATGGGAGCTGTTTCTTAGCAAACTTGTTTGGAAAGGTTAATGTTATGTTGTGTACATGAAGCAGAATTAGTCTTTGTATTCTTATTATGTTCCCCTACTTCGTAGTTGTACTTTAAAAAAATACCGTATTATTTCATGTGTTTAAAAACATTTAAAATGTGACCTACAGAACCCTGTAAATGGTTAAAAACAACATAATGTGAAAATATTACAAACTCAAAGAATTCATAATGTCACCAGTGTTGTACTTTGATAATGTACTTTTGATATAATTGGAACACTTTTGGAAGGATATATTATTTGTGTTAGTAATAATCTTTGAAGAACTTGGAAATAAAATTTCTACTTCATCAAAGGGAGAATATATTCATTCTGATCTATTATAAAACAAAAGGCAGAAAGCATGCCACTAGAAATATTGAACAGAATAAAATATTAAAAATTTAAAAATAAATTACCTTTTATTTATATAATCTTCTAAATGGCCAACAGAGTCCAATGATTTCCTAGTCTTCTTTTCAATTTGAGCTGAAATTACAAAAGATTTTCATAAAAGACATATATTATAGCACTTAGAAAATATCTTTTATAAAATATTTTACAATTTAAAATAACATATGGAAAGCACCTAGTATAGTGCCTCAGTAGACACTTCTTGAGTGAACAAGATAGAATTAGAAAAGAATGAGATCAAGCTTCTTATGTCTGGCTAAGACAGATCAAACGTAAAAGTGGTCTTGGAGATTTTTTTGTGGAAGAAAAGCATTCCTAAATTTCCAAATTCCTGTAACACATGAAGTCATTATTAACCAGTAGGAAGCTTCAAATAGTTAAACACTGTTGGTATGAAGGGAAGTCAGTTAGCGGATATGAAGCAAATCTTGCCATGTGGCATGAAGGAAGTGTCCAAAGTTGAACTCTTTCAAATATGCCTGGTGGCCACTCCAGAATTTTTCCACTTTCCTAAGTGTTCTCATACACACATGCTATTAGCAACAATTTCAGCTTTTTCCTGTCCTCAAGTAATTTATATTCTAGTGCCATGCTTCCTAACGTTTTTCACATCATGGCAAACATCCACGTAATATTATTTATACAGTACACTGGCATAAATTCTTAAGTCTATTAATACTTGTGGTAGGCCACCATCAGGCCAAAGGAGCAGTTTTGAAGGCCAATGAATTAATACTTCAACACACCCGTAACCCACTCCAAGCACAATAGGCTACCCAGTATACTGATCGTGAAGCTCTGTTCTAGAGGGAGGAAACAATCAATAAACAAGCAAACCAACCAACAAATACATATATAAAATAACTTCAAATACTTATAAGTACTACGAAAGAATAAAAACTTGGTACTTCACCTATGGTGGCAATAGAAGGTCTCTTCCAAGAGGGTATATTTGAGCTGAAATCTGAGTAAAGAGAAGGAGGCAGCCAGGTAAAGAGCTGGGGCAACAGCCCACCAGGTGGAGGAAACAGCAAGTGCAGAGGTCTTGCTGTGAAACCAGGTTGGCATGCTGAGAGGCCAGTGATGCTGGGGTGTAGGGAATGTGGGGGAGGGTGGAGTAAGATGAGATGAGACAGGTAGCAGGGACAAGTCATAAGCCATGGTGAAGAGTTAAGATAGTATTCTGGTTACATTAGTGATCTTTTGGAGGGTTTTCAACAGAACAATAAAGTAGTTTGATTTATGCTTTAGAAAGATCACTCTGTCTGCTGAGAGATGGATAATTTGTGGGGGTAAGGGCTAACGTGAGTGGCAAGAGTAGCAATGGAGTAATTAGAAGCCTGTTGCTATGGTCTAGATAAGACATGCTAGTGAATTAGATAAGGATTGTAGCAGTGTAAGTGGTGGGAAATAGTTGCCTTCAGTTTATATCTTGGAGGTAGATCCAACTATACTGACTGGTGGATTAGATATGGGGTACAGAGAAAAAAGAGAAATTAAGAATGATTTCTAGGGTATTGACCTCAGCAACTGGGTAGATGCCATTTCCAGAAATGGGAAAGGCAAGCGAGAGAAAAACAGGCCCACCAATTGAAACAAGAGGCTAGGTTGAGAATGCCTGGCTTGTGAATGGAGATTAAAAATCACTACTTTCCACTGCCAATTGGGTAACCTGGAATTAAGTCAAATCACACCAGGGCTGGGTGACTGAATGTACAATATTCCCAATAGTCCCTGGCAGAGGAGTCCATTCACAATTCTAAAATCTGGTCTGGGCTGAGCATCATGAGATCTGAGTAGTGGCAACTGAAAAAGGAAAGGAAGGGAAAAAGTAAGGAAATAGTGAGTGAGTGATGAGTGAGAGAGAAAGAGAGAGCCCTTCTAAAATTCTAGAACACATGAAAAATATAAAGCTAAGAAAGACAGTCTGAGGCCAGGCATGGTGGCTCATACCTATAATCCCAGCACTTTGGGAGGCCAATATGAGAGGATGGCTTGAGGCCAGGAGTTTGAGGCTGCAGTGAGCTATGATCACACCACTGCACTTTAGCCTGTGTGACAGAGAAAGACCCTGTCTCTTCAAAAAAAAAAAGGAAAAAAGCTAACAAAATCACCAAGAAGAAGGTAAGTTCAGCAATAAAACTGAATAGAAGAATCTAAAAGTAACTATAAAAATTCTTACCATATCTCAACTCTAAGATGTATATTAGTATGTGTCAGAGTTTAATTGACAATGTCAATTAATGACATCTTAGATTTGATAAAATATGGTATGTTTAAGAATTTCAAAGACAAATGAAAAATATTCACATTAGAGAACAAGATATTATGAGATAAAAACAGGCTGATGTAAACAAAAACAAATCAATATTTTAAAAAACAACTGGAAATCTTGGAAATAAGAAATATAACTTAGATTACATAGCCAAAGGTTGAATCAACGAATTGAAAGAAAATGTCAAGGAATTCACTAAGAATGTACAGAGAGATAAATAAAAAATATGAAGTAACAATTAAAAATCATGAAAGATCGACTGAAAAAGCCTTCAACATTTATCTAATAGTTCTGGAAGAAGAAAATAGAGGAAATGGTGAAGAATCTACATTTGAAGATAAAATAGCCAAAAATTCTGACAGAAGTGTATTTCAAGACTCAGGATGACAGACAGAATACACCTATACCCAGACACTTTGTAGTAAAAATACAGATGGCCCAGGAGCAGTGGCTCACGCCTGTAATCCTAGCATTCTGGGAGGCTGAGGCACGAGGATTGCTTGAGGTCGGGAGTTCAAGACCAGCTTGAGTAAGAGAGACACCCCGTCTCTACAAAAAACAGCAAAATTAATGCACACCTGTAGTCCCAGCTACTCTGGAGGCTGAGGCAGGAGAATTGCATGAGCCCTGGTATCTGAGGTGGCAGTGAACTATGATGATGCCACTGCACTCTAGCCAGGGCAACAGAGTAAGACTCTGTCTCAAAAAAAAAACAAAACAAAAAAACAAAAAAAACCAGATCATAAAACATAAGGAGAAAAATCCTAAAACTACCAGAAAGTAAAAACAGTTTTTCTACAAAGGATTGGCAATTAAACCAAGAACAAAATTCCAATCTAGAATTGATTCCAGAAGATAATAAAGTTATATCTTTAAAGTGCTGAAAGAAAATAATTTATAACCTAAAAATTTACATCAACTGAACTATCATGCAAGAGTAATAGCAAAATAAAGGCAATTCAGAAGGGTTAACAACTAACAGATCACCCCTGTAAGAGTTACCGAAGGATATCCTTCAGGAAAAATGTAAGTGAACACTGATGAGCGCATACTTTGATAAATTATGTTATATATTTAATTAGCATTGACTTTAGAAACTAATCTTATTTTGTATTTTAAATGAAATATTGTTAATATTTGCTGCTCTTGTACAGCTCTTTCTTAGTTATTTTAATCTATTATATTTTTGGTGTTTTATACTTCTATAGCATTAGTCTTTATTTTTCTTTTAAACTTTGCTTTATCGAGGTATAAATTACATACAATAAAATATACACATTTTAAATGTACAGTTGGATAAATTTCGACAAATACATACACTAGGGTAAGTAAAATCAAGATATAGAGTATTTTCATTATTCTAACATAGTTTTTGAATGCACCTTTTCGGTCAGTTCATTCCATTTGTTCTGTTATCTCCTTCAAACACACTGGTTATCTCAGTGTTGGATAACTGTCTTCTTCTCTCGATATGCTATCTTGAATAATCTGGTCCCGTTTTTGTCCTCTTACACTGCCTTGTGTGTGATTTTCCTAAACCTGTGCTTCAGATCTTTAATTTGGTTTACTCGAATGTTTATTCTACTCTTTGCTGCTTTTAATATCATTTTAAGTTCTGTGTTACCATTACCTGTTTCTTTAAAAATATTTTTTAGCTCCGGTAGCATCATTTTATCCTCGAAGATTATCTTTTACATTTTCAGATCTTATTTCATAGAATTCTTATTTTTTAAAATTTCTTCAGCACATAGAAAAATTATTGTCTAAATTTTCTCCTGTTTCCTGAGGTACAAATCCTGCCAAAATGGGACCATTAGCTAACTTCTAAATTATTTCCTTTCTTTGGTACAGAATTTTTGCATAGGTCCCATGTTTTGTTCTTGATTTTCTTTCTGCTCAACTTTGAATCAGGTCCCTTAAATCTGGGCTTATATTTGTCTGAAAATAACAGGAGCAAATTTTCTTTGGATACTTTCCCTGTTTACCTGGGCACTACTAAATTCTCCTGTTAGAAATTAATAGGTAAATCCTCATGTTGTTCCCTTATGTTACAAGTTAGGCATTCAGCTGCCTAAGGAGGATGCAAGGAAGCTGGAGCCCTGAGAAATCATGGAAAAATTTGTTTCTGTGCACTGTGTCCTGTGAAACCTTTCATGACTCTAAGGTGATGGCGGTTGTTGGTGGGGGTACTCTGTCTATTTACGTGTGAGGTGTCCTTTGGGTTTCATTTTTTTCCTACCTCTTTCTTGAGGTAAGCAAGTCAGTTTGGGGAGGAATTTAGTCAAAGAAAGGCCTCATGGCTCACATGTTGTTTGATGAGGTCATGTTTTTTCTTTCCACCGTTATCTTCATAGCTATTATTCCCACTTCCAAACATGGTTCCTAGGAAACTGTATTTTGTCTCTTCTGTTGCCAGCCCTCCCTTCAAGACCTTTCTTCTCCAAGTTAGGGGTTTTTACCATAACTCTGAGTACATCTAAAGCAATATGAGGAAACCAGAAAAAGAAATGACTAGTTATGGCCATTAGATTTTTCTCAAAATACTGCTAACCCAGACGTGCAAAGCTGTTGACTTGCAATGAGGAAAGGCATCCCAAGGAGAGGATTTCCCATCTTTCTGTGACCCGTCACTGATAACAAACTCCTTTTCTTTAAGTTGATTGTGTGTGTGCATGTGTGCAGTTAATAGGGGGTTTTCAGAATATATTATAATTCTGTTGGCTCTTTCAATGTTGTTCCTTTCTCCCAGGAAATGAAACTGTGCACTGATTTCTGGAATATTCTTTCAAAGTGCTTCATATTGTAATACATGGCAGATTTTCTTTGAGTCTGGGATAAAATGCCCTACTTTCGATTTAATGATTTTTTCTTCTCCACTTCTTTTGTTATTCATTTTGACGAGGATAAACTTGTATTTATGTTGGCAACTTTCCCAGAAATCTTAATTTGGGACTTTTATAAAAGAAGTATAAAATGCTTCTGTAGAGAGACTTAAGAAATTTTATAAAGAGCGATTGCTTTGCTGAAAGAGCAGAACATCCTGCCATTGCTCTCAGGGAACACTTCAGAGAAGAGGTGACATCTGAGTGGAACATTAACGGACAGTGTGGTGAACAGAGGGCTGCCTCCTTCACAGCCCCTTTTCTCCCCTTCTTTGCTAACAGAACTCAGATCTTACCTTCCTCTAAGCAACCATGTCCTTCAAAGTCACCATATGCTACAGCAAGGCTAGGAGGACAAGCTACCTGCTAAGACTGTTGAGGAAAGATGGAGGAAGTGAAAATTTGATGACATCATTAAGCCCCTAAATTAACCAACTGTGCAACTGCCTTACTGATGGACTTCTTGTTATTTGAGGAAATAAGTATCTTTATTATTTAAGTTAGAGGCTGTTAGATTTCTTTTAATTGCTTTTAAAAGTCTTCTAACTATTAAAGATGAACAGGAATCTATCAGGTGGATAAGTATGTTTTGAGCATAGACAATAGAATAAATCAACTCACACAGTATTTGAAACAGCCTGTTAAACATGACTAAAATCAGTGTGGTATGGAAAGTTTAAAGAGACAGAATAGAGGGCTGGAAAGACCTTATACATCATCCTAAGGAATCATTTATTTAATGGTCTTCAGATGTTAGTAAGTCATGAAATATTATGAAATATCAGTATGATCAAAGACTGATATTCCTTGGTCGAAGATTTTTTATGCTTATATACTAAATTTAGATGCAGTTAGCTTTCAATTATTTCAATATGAACAGCAATTTGTATACCTGTTAATAAAGTAGAGTCTCTTTCCTTTTCATAAGCATTAGATTGAATGTTAAATATAGGAGAAAAGACTGTAGAACTCTGCAATTTTCCACATGCTTGTTTCTGCTGTGAATACAGAACATGCAAGGGCTCTGCATTTTCCACCTAAACATCAGAAAAGTATAAAACCATCTTAGGAATTTCTTTGTATGTGTATATTAAATAAATAATTTGTACTTGATTATTCATATTTGGAATATCTAATTATGATAACTAATAACTGGTTCCTTAAATACTTTCAAATATAAAGTTTTATTTAATCCCAAAAAAACTCCTATGAAGTGGGCATTATCATTACCACATTGTGGATAAGGAAACAAACCTGTAAAAGTTAAGAGATTTGCCTATGATCACACTTTTTACTAACTTTTATTTCCTTTGTCTCTAAGCCTTTCTATTCATATAAAATTTATTTCTCCAAATTCAGGGAAAGTCTAAATTCAAATACTGCAGGGAAAAAAAAGCCTTCTTTGTTAACAGAAGCTTTATTCTCTCCAACATTAAATAAATACAGTAGAATTGTTCTGAGTAAAAGGGGAAAACTGAAAAAAAAAAAAATAATCCAGCTTTTCCCAGGTTAGCGTCTCAGATTGGGCCCATATATTCTTATTAAAATACACATATATAGATATCTAAAATATCTGTATGTAAATATAAACTGCATAATTTGTGATTCTTCATCAACAAGCCCAATAAATAATTATTTATGATCTATAATTTTTTTCACACTACGCACAGAATATATCTAGTTCTGGATAATATGAAATAAAAATACGGAGCATGAAAAAAATCTAGGCCATAAAGAGCTCATATTTTTTATTTGATAGATATGATTAGTATACACAAACAATAGTAAGTAATGTAATAGGGCAACATTACTAAGAACCAAATCAATCAATATAATCTGTAAATGAGGAAGAGTTTAGAAGAAAGGGATATAAATAGACTGGAATAGACAGGAAAAATTTCACAGAGGAGGAAGAACTTAATGCTAAGATTTAAAGGTGGGGACATTTCAGTAGAGATCAATAATACAAACTTAAGAGTTTCATAAGAAAATCAGAAAAACAGTGTATTTAGATCAGGAAGGCATTTATTATCTATTGGGCATAAAAAATAAGTTTAAATAGGTAAGAAAGATGATTGTGAGAGGATGTCTTGAAAGACAAACAGAGCAACTTTATCATAAAGAAAGATTTCTAAAATTGCCATGAGAAGTGGAAAATTTGAGCATATCAACAATTCCTAAAAGAAATGTAAAGAGGCTTCAAATAACTACCTTTAAAAGATAGTTTAAAATAGTAAACAGGCCCAAATAGATTTATAGATACGTTCCTTTAAATTTTCATGCAACAAATAATTCTCATGCACTATAATATCAATTAAATTAAAAAGTCAACAACACACATTTTTCAGTTCTTTTTATAAGCTGTCATACATAGTCTTAACACCAAAGTCTGCAAATACAACACACCATAAGAAGCCTACAAACTAACCTCATGTAGGACTATAGGGGTTCTCACAAATCCAAAATAAAATGCTAAGCAACACTATACTAATAGAACAGTTCACAATGGCCAAATAAAGTTATCAAGAAGTTAAATGTTCCCAACAGATATATTATTATAATTCATTACCCAATAAGCCAAAAAGGAGAAAAATTATGTAATTATTTTAATAGATATAATACTAAAAATACATTTGATAAATTCAACCACTATTATTGATAAGAACTGTAATAAAACTACAGAGATAATACTTTCTTAATGTGATAAAGAATATCTTAATACTATTTTAAAAATTATATCTACTTAAAACTAACAGCCAACATCATAGTTAATGGTAATATATTAGTATCTGATATGACAAGAGTAACACCTATCACCACTACTATTTATAAATTTTTAGGGAGTACCAAGTAATGCAATAGTAAAAGACAGTGGAAGTAGTAAAATCTCCTGGGAATTCTGATTCAGCATGGCTGAGTAATAATCCCTTGTCAGACCTATCCTCCCTCAGATAAAAACCACAAACTCTGGACAACACACACACACACACACACACACACACACACACACACACACACACACAGACAAATGATCTGAAGGTCCTGGACAGTGAACAAAAGCAAGTGACAAAGAAAAAGCATTGAAATTTGGAAGAATTGACTTGCATGGGGTGAAGCTGCTATTTTTATGGCTTTTAGCTTGAAGGCAGGCTGAAGTTGGCACCACAACAGGGCATCTAAAACTCTGATCAAAAACCCATGTTATTTTTGGCCAGAAGAACCAGAGGACAAAGTTTAGGGCAAACAAAGATGCTCAAAAATGAGACAGGAATGCTAAAAAGAAGAGAGTCAAAGATGTTAGCCCATCTTCTATGTATCAGAAACTTCCTGCATGGAAGACTTGCATGTAAAAGAGACTTCCTGTCCATGTCTCTGGCTAACCCTGAACCAGGTGTGTTGAGGACAAACTGCAAGCAGCCAGCTAAGGATCAAACAACTGAACTGAAATTTGAGCTGATGCTGTATTTTGAGTCCAATCAAATTAATTGATTCCTCGAACAAAAACATCAGTACTTTTTGTAGGACTACAACAGAGTTTAGAGTCTCCACAATATCACAGTAGTAATTTCCAGAATAAATCCAACCTGACACACAAAGAGCCAGGAAAGTGAAACCTAGTATTAACAAAAAAGAAATTCAAACAATATCATCCCTGAAATGACCCAGATGTTGCAATTAACAGATTTTATAGCAGCTATTACAATTATACTTGATGAAAGAGCAAAATATTTTCAAAGTGAAGGAAAAATGCAGGAAATCTTATTAGAGAAACAGAAACTATTTTTAAAAATGGAAATTGTAGAACTAAAACATGTAATACCTGAAATGTAAAATTCACTGGCTGAGCTTAAAACAAAATGGAGATTTCTGAGGAAAGAGTCAGAGAACCTACAAATATTAATAGATTAATAAAAATTATTTAATATAAAAAATAGAGATTCAGGAACCTGTGAGACAATAATGAAAATTCTGCATATGTGTAATAAGAGTCTCAGAAGGAGAGAAGTAGATGGGGAAAAATACTTGAAGAAATAATGGTCAGACATTTCTTTAATTTGGTGAAAGACATAAATTTACAAATTTCAGAAGCTTAGTCAACCCTAAGCAGGATAAATATAAAGAAAACCATGCCTACACACAGAGTCAAATGGCTGCAAATCAAAGATTAAGATAACATCTTGAAAGCAGCCAGAGAAAAACAACAAGTTACATACAAGGAAACAACAATTCAAAATACCCCTTACTTCTAACTGTGAAAGGCAGAAGGTATTGGAATATCATTAATAGACTGAAAGAAAAATAAAACTATCAGCCAGAATTTTGTCTCAAACAAAAATTTCCTTCAAAAATATCCTGAGACATTTTTAGGTAAAAGAAAACTAAAAGCATTTGTTGACAGCAGACCTCCTCTACAAAGGATGCTGAGGAAAGTTCTTCAGATTTAAGGGCAATGACACCAGAAACTTGGATCTTCAATAAGGACTGAAGAACATCAGATCTGGTGAACATCTGGTTATTTTTTACCTCCTTACTTTCTTTAAAACATATAGGATTATTGAAAGAAAAAAGTATAATATTGTCTTGTAAGGTTTATAGTAATATATTAATATATATAAAAACTATAGCAAAAAGGATGAGGAGAGTAAATGGACCTACCCAATTTAAAGGTTTTGACATCTTTATGTTTAGTGCAATTTTACTCTAAGTAGACTGTGACGAGTTGATGATGTATATTTCAATCTGTACAGAAACCACTAAAAACCCCAAACCAGCACAAAGAGATATAGCTAAAAGCCAACAGATAAATTATAATGTAATTTTAATAAATATTCGAATAATCCAAAAAAAGGCAGGAAAGGAGAAACAAAGGAACAGAAAAAGAGGGACAAACAAAAAGGTAAAAATAAAATGATAGACTTAACTTCACCCATATCCATAATTATATTAAATATTAATGGACTAAACATTCCAATTAAAAGAAATTCTCCACATAGATACAAAAGCATGACTCGTTCAGTCTGAAAGGTTATGAGGAAAGAAAAGAACAAAGAAAGCAAGATCCAGGTATATATTGTCTACAAGAGATGCACCTTAAATATAAGTTGAAAGTAAATTGACAGAAAAATATATATTATGTAAATAGGATGCATAAGAAGACTGGAGTGGCTCTATTAATATCAGACAAAATAGACTTCAAGAAAAATAGGTATTACTGGAGATAAAGAAAGACATTTCATTATATAAATAAAAAAGATCAAGTCACAAGACATAAAAATCATAAATACATATGCACCTAATAAGAGAGTTCCAAAATACATGAAGTGAAAATTGACAGAATTGAAGGGAGAAATGGGCAATTTTATAATCATAGGTAGATATTTTAATATCTCTCTCTCAACAATTGATAGAATAACTAGATTAAAAAAGCCAGTAAAGACACAGACAACTGAATGAAATTAACAACCACCTTGACCTAATTTATACATATACTTACATATTTATATATCTATAATATAAAGATATACTTTGTATTTATAAATATACTTAAATATTTACATACATATAGAATACTGCTATATAACTGCTAAATAAACATTCTTTCAAGTATGCATAGTGCTTTCTATAAGATATACCATATCATGAGCCTTGAAACAAGTCTTCATAGATGTTTAGAAGGATTGAAATCCTACAGAATACGTTCTCTGACCATAATGGAATTAAATTAGAAATCAATAACAGTAAGATAACTGGAAAAACTCCCAATATTTCAAAATTCTATAACACACCTCTGAAGAATCCATAACTCAAACAAGGAATCCTAAAGGAAATTAAAAAATTTTTCAAACTAAATTATAGTGAAAATATAACACATCAAACTTAATGGAATTTCAGTTAATGGCACCATGATTTATTCAGTTTTCCAAAGAAGAAACCTGGGGATTATCATTCTAATAAATGTTGTAGTCTGGAGTGCGAGGAAAGACCACTTAGGCCAAATTGAGCCAAATTCTGAGTCTTTATTAGCTGGCCAGCGACCACCCCCGCCCGCGTAAAAGCAGTACGAGAGGATGGCAAAGGCCTCTAGCTTCCACAGAGTTTTTATAGTATTTTTAGGAAGGCTACATGACATAGAGCAAAAGAAACAAAAAGCTCTGGCGCCTAACCTTGAAGTACAGCACATTCTAAGTTACAGATTAAACAAAGGACAATTTTCCAGCTGCATATTACTCGGGAGTTGCATTCTTGAGGCAATTAGGCCTTGAGCATCTTTTGGGGAGGCTACGCGATATAAAGCAGGTGTCCAGGGAACAAAGG
>RJWJ010010657.1:0-26045 GCA_004363605.1 Indri indri | reverse complement strand
CTTTTATCTGGCTATATAACTATGATTTAAACTTTACTTATCAAGAATAAGCCATCATTTGTAAACCACCACAATAAATACATACAGCCACTTACAAATTCTGTCAAGTACAACTATTTAATTTCTCCCTAATCAGTGCCTTCCACTACCTTCCCATTGCTACTGTTTTGGTTCAGTCCCTCACCATTTCTTACCTTGAAGATTTATGGAGAAGATGTGGAAACAGATGCTATATTTGTCTAACAAATATTTCAGGAGGAGTCAAACAAGAAATCATTGAGGGAGCAATGAATGTAGATTAGGGGAACTAGTGGAGGTGTTGGCTTTAAAGGGGAGGAGAACTTCTGAGTCAATACCACGGGCCATGCTGTTTGTAGGCACACCCTAGTGAGATCTCTTTACAATTATGGCAAAGCAATACAAAAAAGAATCAACTTTTAACAGAAAGAGAACAGGGGCTAGGTGCAGTGACTTATGCCTGTAGTCCTAGCACTTTGGGAGGCTGAGGTGGGAGGATTGCTTGAGGTCAGGAATTAGAGGTTGCAGTGAGTTCTGATGACATCTCTGTGCTCTAGCCAGGGTGGGTGACAGAGTGAGATTCTGTCTCAAAAAGAGAAAGAAAAGAAAAGAAAAGAAAAGAAAAGAAAAGAAAAAAGGAAAGAAAGGAAAAGAAAAAAAAGAAAGGAAAAGAAAAAAAGAAAAGGAAGAGAAAGAAGGAAGGAAGAAAGAAAGAGAGAAAGAAAGAAGGAAGGAAGGAGGGAGCGAGGACAGGGAGGTGTGCATGTGTGTTTGCGAGAGAGCGAGATATCAGTGCATGAGAGAGATTTCAACAGATTTCTGAAAGAAAGATAATTGAAGCCAGATCCACTAAAAAATATAATGCTATCTTTTTGAGGAAACCTGGAGAAACTCCAAGCTTAGTGGAGGCAGGTATTGAAAGTGGGAATGAGAACAAAAGCTGTAAAGAGACAGGTAAACTGAAATTCTGTCTATGAAATTTCCGAACCAGTTGCCACTTTCCCCGTCTCCCAGTCACCCTATCCCACTTGCAAAGTTACAGGAACCGGCATTTAATGAGCCCCAGGCTAAAATCAGGAGTGCTTTTCTCTCAATAAACTTCCTGCTAGTGTGTTTTTTGGCTCCCCAGAGTAACACTCTCTTCATGCTAGCATCCGGAAAGAAGGCTTCCAGGAAAACTGTCTACTCTCCACCCTTTCATCCTAAAGTAAAGTGCGGTGGTTAAGGCGGCTGCCATATACACAGAACGATTAGCTTTTAAACTCTGGAGAGAGACTTATTTATAAAATTTATGCCAGCTTCCTAGAAAAATTAACTATATCTTCATTCTTAAACATGAACAAATGAAAATTTGCCAGTGTCTTAGTCCATTTGGGCTGCTATAACAAAATATCTTAAACTGGGTGACTTGTAAATAATAGAAATTTATTTCTCACAGTTCTGGAGGCTATGAAGTTGAAGATCAAGTTGCCAGCAGATTTGGTGCCTGGTGAGGGTTCACTCTCAGCTCCACAGACGGCACCTTGTTGCTGCATCCTCGTATGGTGGAAGGGACAAACACTGCCCTGAAACCTCTTTTCTAAGGTCACTAATCCCATTTATGGGGCTCTTTTGTCATGACCTAATCACCTTCTAAAGTCCTCACACCTTAATACAATCATATTGTCAATAAAGTTTCAATACATGAATTTCAGGGGAACACATTCAGACCACAGCAATCAGATATAATAAAAAATCAGCAACTTCAAACATACATGATAGTGTTCATTTCAGCAGCACATATACTAAAATTGGAATGATACAGAGAAGATTAGCATGGCCCCACGTAAGAATGAGACACAAATTCGTGAAGGATTCCATAAAAAAAAAAAAAAAAAGATACATGATAAACAAAAAGAACAACAATACCAGAGGAAACAGATGATTTAAGGAACAGGAAAAGAACTTAAGGGAACAAACTCAAATATCTTCAGAAAGTTTTGAGAACAAATGTGACAGGATTCAGTGGGAGAAAAAAACAACCACCAAGAATAAGAAAGAAACATTGGAAATTTAAAATATAATTGCTGAACAAAAATGAAATAAAAGGACTGGAAGAAAAAGTTGAAGAAATTTCCTATAATAAAGGGCAACATTTCAAAGAGACAAAAAAGAGAAAACAATATAGAGAATCAATCCAAGAAATTTCATATCTGATCATTAGAGAAAAGAAAAAATAGTGGAGAGAAAATTGGCAAAGAAATAAAAGACATTTTTAGGATTAAAGAAAGACATTTGGCTTTAAAGGAGGATCCACTGAGCATTGAACAGAATAAATTGAAGCAAAATTAACACATCTAGGCACATCCTCAAGACATTTCAGAGCAACGTGGATAAAGAGAAGTTCCTAAAAGTTTCCCAAAAAAAATTCACTTACAGGCCGGGCGCGGTGGCTCATGCCTGTAATCCTAGCACTCTGGGAGGCCGAGGCGGGTGGATCGTTTGAGCTCAGGAGTTCGAGACCAGCCTGAGCAAGAGCGAGACCCTATCTCTACTAAAAATACAAAGAAATTATCTGGACAACTAAAAATATATAGAAAAAACTAGCCAGGCATAGTAGTGTGTGGCTGTAGTCCCAGCTACTCGGAAGGCTGAGGCAGGAGGATCGCTTGAGCCCAGGAGTTTGAGGTTGCTGTGAGCTAGGCTGACGCCATGGCACTCTAGCCCGGGCAACAGAGCAAGACTCTGTCTCAAAAAAAAAAAAAAAAAAAAAATTCACTTATAAAGACTGAGAACTTTTCACAGCAATTACATTACATAGGACAGTGGAGAGATGTCTTCAAAGGCTAGAGAAAAGTCATGTTGAACCTCTAATTTTACTCAGCCAAATTATCAATGAAGTATATGGGAAAAATAAGTAACACTCTCAGATATCAATGTACCATTTCTAGGGAGGTTTTCTGGAGATGTATTCTAGGAAAATAAAGATGAAATCCCAAAAGAAATAAGAAGATATGGGATAGTAGAATCTGGGGAACTGAATCAGGAGTGGAATGACCCAAGTGACAACTGCAGGGCAGGCTTGAAAGTAATGGGTCAAATTTAGAACAAGAAGTCACTGGGCTTCATGAACAATTCCTCCAAGAAGACTGGAATCGATTCCACTCAATAAAGAGAATCGGTAAAAAACTTGATCATATTCACATACGGTAAGACAGTTACATGCCTCTTTTTTGGAGGCTGCATATCTTAGTGGTAAACAGAATGAATTAGACTTCTGGGTTCTTCCTGGTTCTATTATGCATTATTTGATCCCAGGCAAGTTGTTTATCTTCTTTGTGCCTCCTGTCTTATCTATAAAGTAGGGATAATAGTACTTACTTCATTGGATTGTTGAGGGTGTAAGTTTTCTTTGAATAGTGCTTGACACACATGTGCACTGTAAGTATTTGCTACTATTATCATCATTCTACACAAGAAAAAAGAAAGGCAACTAGAAACTTCAGTAAAAAAAACCCACAAAGGTGTATAAGACAGTTAAGGTCTAAATATGAGGGAAACTGAGATGTGGTATTATTTTTGAGTAACTAATAGAGAATAAGAAAAGAGAGCCTATTGTTGTATTGCTCCCATTTAAGAGAAAGATAATCCTAGTACGTTACTTTGTTCTACGATGATTATTTATAATACCATAATATAAATGATGTTAATAGCATTATGGAGTTTTAGGATTAGCCTATAAACAAAACATAAAGGCTTAATCAGAGCTGCAAAGCTGAATATAATCATTGACCTACAAAATGTAAAAGTAAACATAGTTGACCTAGAAAAGAAGGTGTGGTGCAGAGTTGGAAGAAAGGATAAGACTTCTAAAATCTTCATCTTATATAAAAGGGAATCAGGAGTTGGTGATCAAAGATGCTAGACAAGAAAAGAAAATTTAGGTATATTATTTCAGGTCACAAAAGTTAACAACAGAAGAAACAAAAGAAGTGACTATCGAAGATCCAGAAGAAGAAAGAAGAGCAAGAGGTAAGATGTGGAGTAGCGTAAATAAGCTAACTAGTCATCTTTTTGTTGGTTATTCAGTAACTAGTATTTAGAGTTGATAAATTAAAATTGGCAATAGAAACTAATTCTTTAGAAATATGGAGTTAATCATAAAAGGAATTGAAACTCAAAACGGTTAAACATGGTTGCCTCTGAAAAGAGGAAATTAGAAAAGTGAGCATAGGATGGAAGGGCTCTATCTTCTTATTAGCCTTTAATTTTTAAGATCACATGAATATTTTCATTTTTTAATTAAAATATTACATGTTTTTTATAAGATGCTAGTAAATTTACTTTGAGGAGTAAAATGATTATGATATTAGCATGTTTATGCCTTGGGAGATTTTTATTGAATATGAATCTAAATAAGCCATTTAGATGAGGATAAAGCTAGTAATCTGGACAGTGAATTCTGTTAATATTTTTTAAAATTATAAAATACAGGAATATGCAACAAAATTGTTACAGCTATTAATTATAGACCTTAGTATGTATTTCTTCATATTTCTTTCTCTATATTAGCAATAATCTGGATTAACAAATAAATTAATACCCAACAGACTCTCTTAAGTGGCTTTCCCTTGCTGAGTCTCTGGATTAATTTAACTCTCTAGTTCCCTGGATAAAACCTACTGAATGATGTCCAACACACCCACAATGCCCAAGGATAGTCAATTACTTTTCAGCATGCCCATGAACCTCTGCTCAAGTGATTATCACAGTCAATAGTGTCGGTTCTAAACCTGTTTATGGTAGTTGCTATTGTAATTATATAATTTGATTAACTATAGCATGCTCGAAACAGTGGTCTTGGCTACACATTAAAAGATTAACAAACACATATAAATTTTTATATTATAAATTAAAGTAAAATGTTTGTTATGCATATATAGTTTTTTATGATGCCCTGTCTTAACTGATTTTTATGATAACTGGTAGTCCTTGTCATGTTCAATAATTTCTACTGTACTGAAATATCTCCAGCAAAGAATATATTATGTTCTCTACTGTCCCCATACATAAAGTTTTACATACTATCAGAGATGAAATTTCTTTAAAAGTCATCATTTTGCATCTTAAAATTCATTTGAATTTGGGATTTATAGAAACATACTTAAATTTTTTGGGCTAATTTGAGTTTGTATTAAGTAATAGTCAAGTATACAAATTAAACCTACCTCAGCTGTATCCTTAAGATAAAGAAAAGGTCTAATAGATCTTGATTTTAGATTTCCTTCTATTGGCTCTAAGGAAACAAATCCAAACATAAATAATATTTGCATACTATTCAACTACTTTTAATTAAACCCCATAAACCATTTTCTCCACTGGTAATAAACTTTTCAGAAATCTAGTTTAATAATCTTGATTACATATGCATTGTGTTTCCATTTTTAGAGCTAAATCTAATCTAGAATAATTTGCTTTAAAAGTGAATTTCTATTAACAGAATATAACTTTCGATTATTTGCTATTATATAATAAAGCTGTATCTTCTTCAAAAATAATGGATTTCTAAACAAAATAGAATCATATATGTTATTCGGCCAGGCATGGTGGCTGAGCGAGATATTTTTAAAAACCCAAAGAGCATCATAGAGATAAAGGATGACAAGGGACTTCTGGTCCTAAATCTAGGAGAAGGTAAGAACTCAAATATGTAAGCCCAGCATGCAAAGCCACATTTGCCCTGAGGGTATTTGTCATGCGAAAGTAAGGTTGGGTTTTGGAAGCTTCATGGGTTGAGGTAGACAAAAATACAAAAATAAAAGCTGACCAAAGGTCCAAAGATGGGATATTTGATGTCTTCCCCTTCTCTCCCCGCTCCTCCACCAACACACATGCATTTTACCTGGGATGCAAAGGGTTATAACCTTAGGGTAGGAGTAAACCAGAATAGGTAAGCTTGCATGTAGCCTTGAGGCCAATGCTTCTGCCACCTGGGTGTTCCAGGGAAATCAAAGCCTTGCACGTGGGTTAAAATATGTTTGGACAAGTACTGCCTCTAGATACCCGGCTTAAACAGTAAAAAATCCTCTCTGGAGTAAGGTACCATCATTCTAGTTCTCAAATTGTTCCTGTAAATAGTTTTCCAAATAGTGTCCAGCACACATTCAAAGATAACAGGGAACTATGACATTATAAAAGTAAACCATAGACACAACAGCACATCTAAACAAATATTTTGAGAAATTAGTTTATGGAGCATAACAGAGAAACGAGGCGATATGGGGCAATGTGGACTCAAGGAGCCTCAGTCAGGGAGGCTGGTGAGAATAATGCAACTGGATGACTGTTTGATAATGCCAGAGAAAGAAAAGTAAGGTGACACAAAACACTTCAAATCACTGAGAATCTGTAATGCTGGTTCTTAGCTCATAGATACATAAATTTCTAATCCTGAAATTAAGTTTCTATTAAGCAAGCTGTTCATACATGATTTTTTAAAAAAACAATAACAAGGAAATTCATAGAGTTGAGCTGAAAGGAAACTCAGAGATTTTCTTTCTAGAAAAAAATAACCCTATAAACATAAAAATATATTTTTATTTTGTGAATTATATAAATTGTTCATTATGATATTTAACATCTCTTCTTCTTAGTAAATTTCTTCTTTATAGTTCATGCAAATGCTTCCAACAGACATCAAATTATCAAGACCTTTTAAGACACATTAATAAATCAAAGGAGAAGTAAATATATTACACGAAGCATTACCTATTGGCTTACTTTCTTGCTTTTTTATATTTCTTTGAACAAAGTGTGGTCTTAAATTTGACTTTTTGATGTCACTCTTTATAGGTTCAGGCTCACATTTGAAAGAGTTATACCTAGAAGAAATAAAAATGAACCTTAATTAAAATAATCAGAAAATTTACAAAACAATCTAAAAAATAAATGTGGTGAAGTCCCAGTTATATAGATTTAGAAGTTGTATTAATACTATTATAGCACAAGGTGTAAAAGATTGGGACTGGTTGAGCAGGAGCTGAAAATATTAGTGAGAATCATCTGAAGTAGAGGGGGACAGGAAGCTGTTGTGATAGGATTGGAGGTGCTCCGGGAAATTATAATTCACACGCTAATTAATCCTTTCAGAAAAGTATGCTGGAAATTAGTTCAATGAGACATTGGGGACATTACCAGACCTGAATCAAA
Source organism: Indri indri (assembly GCA_004363605.1). Lineage (NCBI taxonomy): Eukaryota > Metazoa > Chordata > Mammalia > Primates > Indriidae > Indri > Indri indri. Next base: position 18,839 of record RJWJ010010657.1, on the reverse strand, counting down.
GTGGTTGGGCATGGAGTTAGGGACAGTTCAGATAACAGAAATGATCACAGCATTTATTTATGGTAAACAGGAATTTTCCTCCTCTAAATCCTTTAACTGGCTATTAATGGTATGTAAGAAAGTTATTAGCATTATTTAAATAGTGAGATTTCTGAACTCTAAATGCTAAAGCAACCCATGACTCTGTCCTCAGGCCTCAGATACTCACCCTTAGTTGATGTTATCCAGCTCTGCATGTTCAATATCCGCAGGCTGATGTCTCCAGATTTATAGTCCAGACCCCAAACTCTTCCCTGAACTCCGGATTTATATATCCAACTGCCTACATGACTCCTGCACTTAGCTGTATTATAGGTACCTCAAACTTAACATATTCAAAACTAAATTATTGATTCTACCCACTTCCTGATCTGCTCCTCACCCAGGCTTCCCCATCTCCATTCAATCAGAGGTTTAGACTAAAAAATTTGCAGACATCTTTGATTTCTCTTTCTCGTATTTCCCACTCCCAATCTATCAGCAAATATCACTGGGTCTTTCCTTGAAATATATCCCAAATCCACCCACTTCTTTCCTCCTTACTTCCAGCCTAGTCCAAGAGCCCTACTACTACTTCTGCTTTGATTTTTAAGAGACAGAATCTCCCTCTTTCCTCTGTTGCCCAGGCTGGAGTGCACTGGTGTCATAATAGCTCACTGCAGCCTCGAACCCCTAGGCTCAAGCGATCCACCTGCCTTAGCCCCTGGAGTAGCTGGGACTACAGATGTGTGCCACCATGCCCAGCTAATTTTTAAAAATTTTCTGTAGAGACAAGAGTCTCGTTATGTTGCCCAGGCTGGTCTTGAACTCCTGGCCTCAAGTGATCCTCATGCCTCATCCTCCCAAAATGCTGGGATGACAGGCGTGAGCCACCTGCACCTGGCCTGAAATACTTCTCTGTGTCTCTAGACATTTTCTGTTTACTCTCCCTACTATTACTCTTGTCCTCAACATTCTATTCTCACTATAGCCACAGTGACACTTTTAAAATATAAATATGATTATCATTTCCCTTCAACTGTTTCCTATCAGAAGCAAATAAAATTCTCACTGCCAGACAGAAACTTTCCCCCCCCCAGTTCTGATGTTTCTCAGTAGAGGAACTTCCCCTGAAAGCCCCTCCAGGTGTCTCCCTACACACTTCCTTCACCCCTGACCTTCACGTGGGAACAGAAAAAACTGTCTAGCTGTTTGGTTTGGGGAAACAAATTTAAGCTCCATTTAAGGACCTTGGCACCTGCTCTTCCCTCTGCCTGTAATAGTCTTCCCCCAGGTGGCTTACACCTGTATTTCATAAGCCTCTGCTTGAACTTCCACCTCTTCACCACCCCCATCTAAAATAGTAATCCCTGTGGATCTTAATTAATTCCCTTAATTTACTATATTTTTCTTTATAGCATTTATCACTAATGGATTTATATTATATATTCATTTGCTTATTTCATTTATTATAACATCTGTCTCCCCACCTAGAATGTAAATTCTGAGGGCAGAGTATTTGCTTTGTTTACTGTTGTATTCTCAGCACCTAGAACAGTGACTGGCACATAGCACATGTTTAATAAATATCTGTTGAATGCATAAATTTTTTTAGTAAATTTTTATTAAACTTTCTTATAATTTTTTTTTTTTTTTTTTTTGAGACAGAGTCTTGCTCTGTTGACCAGACTGGAGTGCAGTGGCATCAACATAGCTCACTGCAACCTCAAACTCCTGGGCTCAAGGGCTCCTCCTGTTTCAGCCTCCTGAGTAGCTGGGAATACAGGCATGTGCCACCATGCCAGGCTAATTTTTCTATTTTTCGTAGAAACAAGGTCTCACCCTTGCTCAGGCTGGTCTCAAACTCCTGGCCTCAAGTCATCCTCCTGCCTTGGCCTCCCAAAGTGCTGGGATTACAGGCATGAGCCTTCTTATAATCTTGTAATTTCTAATGGGTTTTCAGTTTATTCTCTTTGGGTTATTCAGTAAATAATCATTTAATCTTTATAAAATAATTTATCCATTCCTTTGAAAAAATTAAAATGTTTATCTTATGCTCTTATTAAATATCATTAGGAAGCACTTCTAGAACAGTGTAGTATACTAGTGAGAATGGGTATTGTTCTGTTTCTAACTTAAGTGAGAATGAGTCACGGGTTCCACTCTAAGGGTGATGCTGGCTATATAGTCTTGCTAAGGAGGTAATATTTTATCGTTATCTTACTAAGTTATTTTTCAAATACATTTGAAAAGCATATAGAGATACTCAGATAAGAATTTCCTTATGGTGAACCAAAGAACATAGGTTTTGGAGTTAGACCTTACTTTACATCTTGACTCTATGTGAACTTCTGCAGAAGGAATACTCTGAATCTCAGTCCTTCATATGCTAAATAAAGATAATATCTACTCCATGAAATTTTTATAAAAATTATGTAAAATAAAGTTTTGAAACTAACAAAATGTCGAGGCCATAGTAAAAGGTCAATGAGGGTACTTTTTCTTATTTCTGAAATGTACTCCCCTTAGTCATAGAGGAATAATATTTATTTAGTATTATGCTGGATTTCATTTTGTTAATATAATAAGTTGTTGAGTGGCAATTATTCTGTTGCCATAGAATTGGTGACCAGGTAACTTTTTATCCCACAACTGAATAAAAACGAGCAATAAATACCCTATATTCTACAATGATCCACCAATATTTAGGGCAAGAAATTCTCTTATGTCTCTAAATAGCAGAAAACTGTAATGGGGGGGAAAGAAAAATACTAGAATTGTAAGTCATTGATCTATTAGGGTCTACTTGGCTTTTTCCTCTTTCTCCCTGTGGGAGGAGGCGGACTGCCAAGGTTTAAATCCGGCCTCTGCCACTTAATAGCTTTGTGACCTTGGACAAGTTATTTAACCTCAACCAGACTTGGATTTTTCATCTGCAAAATGCACTTAACACATTGGGCTATTACACAGAATAAATGAGTTAAAGGTAGTATCCACACTACTACCAACATGAAATTGATTTAAAGTTCTGTTGACTCTGCATCTTAGTACTTTTTCCTGCATTGTCCTCTACATTTATGTTGCCTGGAAAAATCACATAGCATTACACACATACATAATACCAGTGAAAGACCATGTATGACATATTTAAGCTATCCCTTCTAAGTACATGGACACACTGCATTAATTAGTTTTCTAGGCACACTTTTCTTGAAGTATATCAGTTAATGTTTAAAGTAAATCCTGACATTAATTTGGGGCAACATCATTGAGCTCAAGAAAAGCCTTTCTTTAAAAATTCAGAATTGTAATTACCATCTACATTAGTGAAATATTATACATAATAAACATTTTATAAACTAGGAATATTCAGAAGGCTAATCTAGTATATTCTAACTCATAACCATTATAAAATATCCCTTGTAACAAAGATTTCATTTAATATACATTGCATAATCTAAGACAAATATAATGTTTTAAACTCCAAACTGAAAGTTTCAGGTTATGATAGTTACTTTTTTGATTCAACGCCACATGATTTGTCTTCTGTGATCTTTGACACTGACTTAGATGTGGATGTAGCAATAGCCTCTTCACATTCCAACTGAAAATCAAATGTCAGGGGTATAGCTGAAGACTTTTTTCTTCCTTCACTCTGAAGTCTGTTTTTCTGCAGCAAAGCCAAAGTGGAAAAAAAAAAAAAAATGAGTACTTTCCATATAGGGAAAATCCTGTGTGGAAAGAATAAAAATTAATCTCACTTTATGCACACACATATGCACACATACATGCACGCGTGCACACACACACACACACACGCACAGAATTTAGGTGGCAGGCAATAATGGGAAATATTACTGATTGAAAATTGGAGGCCTTGTGCACCAACTTTTTTTATGCCTTTGCTATATGACCTCACCCATTCTTTTCCCACCTCTGAAAAGAGGGCGTAGGACTAGAGGATTATTAAGGCTTCCTCCTAACTTCAAAATTCAGAATTTAAGGAAAGATCTATATATTTAGCAAATATTGATACACAGAGTAACTGGAACCATAGCAGGAATGTCTCTCCAACCTGCTCTCTTCCTGTAGCCACACATGTGGTGAATCACACCAATATTCATCTAGTTGCATGAAGCAGAAATAGGGTTAAGGAAGCAATCAAAAGAGGAGTTTGTTAAAATATTGATACAGATGGACTGAAGAAGAATAGGGATGTAGGTAAAGGGTTAGTTAAGGAGCTGAAAGTTTTCTCTAAAAAATTCAGAGCACAGCACAAACGGATAAAGAGATGAAAAATTTGACAGCAAAGTCTGAGAATATGGGAAACTTCTTCTTCTGCCAATGAAGGATTAAGTGCTATGGGAATTAACCTCCTGCTCTAAACAACTAGAAACTCACACAGAAAATATAAAAACAACTGTCTTCGGGTATTAGAAAACAGAGCAGGACTGGATGCCTGAAAGAAAGTAAACAAATGAGGTAAGCTATCCAAAAGCCCAGTTTACTTCCTGGAGGCAGTCTCTGGGCTGAGGAGCAGGAAGGGGAAACCCAGTGAATCTGGGGGAACACAAACCAAACCTTGACGCCTTGATCTTGCTAAGTTTAAGAGAAAGAGTGCACCAGCAATCACACTCTTGGGCATACACCCCAGAGGAACAGAAACTTATGTTCACATAAAAACCTGCCTGCAAATGTTCATAGCAGCTTTATTTTATTCAATTTTTTAAGCAGCTTTATTTTTAATAGCAAAATCCTGAAAACAACCCAAAAGCCCTTCAATGGATGAGTGGTTAAAACGCTGTATATGGCGGAATACTATTCAGTAATAAATTTTTTATATTATTTATAATAATAAAGCTATTGATTCATACAAAAACCTGGATAGACCTCAAGGTCCATTATGCTTAGTGAAAAAACTGATCTCAAAATCTTACATAATGAACTATTGCACTTACATAACATTCTCAAAATTACAAAATTATAGAGAGTGAAAACAGATTATTTATTGCCATGGATAGAGACTGGGAATGGGGTGGGGTAGCATGGCTACAAACACAAGGAGGTAGCAAGAGATGGCCAGCGCGGTGGCTCATGCCTGTAATCCTAGCACTCTGGGAGGCTGAGGAGGAAGGATCACTTGAGGTCAGGAGTTTGAGACCAGCCTGAGCAAGAGCAAGACCCCATCTCCACTAAACAAAAGTAGAAAAATTAGCCAGGCATTGTAAGCTACGAAGACGCCACTACACTCTACCCAGAGCAACAGAGCAAGACTCTGTCTCAAAAAAGAAAACAAACAAACAAAAAACTATAAAGAGTTAGCAAGAGAAAGATCTCGTATGCAGATGGAAAAGTTCTATATCTTGATTGTGGTGGTAGTTACACAAATCTATAATGGAATAAAAATGCAAAAAACCACACTCACATGCACACACAAATAAATGCAGGTTAAAAAATAATGAACACTGAATAGTCTATAGTCTAGTTAACAGTAATATACCAGTGTCAATTTCCTGGTTTTGATATTGTGCCACAGCTATATAAGGCATCACAATTGGGGGAAAATGGGTGAAAGACACATGGAATTGTGAGTCTACGATTATTTTTTTTTTTTTTTTTTTTTTTTTTGAGACAGAGTCTCACTCTTTTTGCCTGGGGCGAGTGCCGTGGCGTCAGCCTAGCTCACAGCAACCTCAAACTCCTGGGCTCGAGCAATCCTACTGTCTCAGCCTCCCGAGTAGTGGGACTACAGGCATGCACCACCATGCCCGGCTAATTTTTTTTCTATATATATTTTTAGCTGTTCAATTGATTTCTTTCTATTTTTGGTAGAGATGGGGTCTCGCTCTTGCTCAGGCTGGTCTCGAACTCCTGAGCTCAGAACAATCCGCCCGCCTCGGCCTCCCAGAGTGCTAGGATTACAGGCGTGAGCCACCGCGCCCGGCCCGATTATTTTTTTTTAAGTTTAAAGAAATAACAATTACTAAAGTGATTTACTATATTATCTCTTTTTTGTCATTAAAAAAGGAAATAAATAAAATCCACTTTCATATATGTATATATGTATTAATATGTGTATACTTGTATTACAAATATTTATATGTATATAAATTTATATGCAAAGATACTATATACATATATGCATACCTTTGTAAGAGCACAAAGAAGATGTGGATAGATGAACCCCAACAGTTAAAATTTGTTTGAGGTGGCTCACGCCTGTAATCCCAGCACTTTGGGAGGCTGAGAAGGAAGGATCACTTGAGGCCAGGAGTTTGAGACCAGCCTGGGCAACAAAGTGAGACCTGTCTCTACAAAAAGTAAGAAAAATAATCTGGGCGTGGTGGCATACACCTGTAGTCCCAGCAACTTGGGGAGGCTGAGGCAGGAGGATTGCTTGAGCCCAGGAGTTGAGGCTCCAGTGAACTATGATCATGCCACTGAATTTAGCCTGGGTGACAGAGTGAGACTCTGTCTCTGAAAAAAAAAAGGAAAAGAAAAAGAAAAAAAGAATTTAAATTGCTCATATTTGCCAAAAATATAGCTTTTGAGAACTATATGCTTTATTAATATTTTGTATTGAATTTTATGAGTCTTGTCTTTTAGTTTAATTAATTTCTATAAGTTTTAATTATTCCTGATTCATTAACTATGCCACTGTTCTCTTCTTTTTAGTAGTCCAACAAAATAACTTTTAGATGTTTAACATATTAGTAAGAACTGTAAGAGTAGCCACATTTAATATTTGGCTGAACAGGATTTTTTAATCTTAAGCAGGTTTGATATGTATCTTAACTTAATATGGCAGCTATCTAGAAGTTATCTTATATATTAAATGAATTTTCTACAGTATCAACTTAGATGATTTTTTTCAACTAATATAATTATTTGCTTTTTACAAATTAGTTTATATCTTCAGATGAATGTATCACTAACTAAAAAAGTTATTCATATTTGAAATGCTAACTTTTAATGATTAAATCGAATTTTAGCTTATACTTTACCAACCTTTGCTCTTCTGGCCAAGATTATCTTTGCTTGCTTATTGAGGACATCTAACTTCTCTAAGATGTTTTCTGCCATTGTCAGTCAGTAAATTCCTATTTTAAAAGGAGGAAGAAGAAATCAATTCAAATTTAAACATATAACCAATGATTTTGGCATAAGTTTTTAAAAAGACCATTTTTATAGTATTGTTTTAGGTAAACAATAGAATTATATAGATTATAGAATAAATCATAGAATTCTAAATGTAACAAAGTTTTTTGAATAAAGGTCATATTATCAGAACTCGCAGATGTGTGTTTACCCCATGAATTTTTAAATTTATGATAACAGTGAGTTGGTGAAAGTTCAGGATTATCATGAGAACCAGATGTGACTCATACTTAAAGCAAGACCATGCAGTTTGACTTATATCTGTTTCCTTTTTGTTTTGATATAATTTTAATGAAAGTAAATGCAAAGAGCTCACATTTACATAATTAATTGCTTCAATTAAAAATGGTCAAAGATTCTTAAAAAATCAAGGTAAAGGGGTAGAAAAAGATATTCTGTATAAATGGAAACCAGAAGCAAGCAGGAGTAGCTATACTTATATCAGATAAAATAGGCTTTAAATCAGCAACAGTAAAAAAGACAAAGAAGGTCATTATATAATGATAAAAATATCAATCCAACAAGAAGATATAATATTCCTAAATATATATGTACCCAACACTGGAGCTCTCAGATTCATAAAACAAATACTACTAAATCTGAGAAAAGAGACAGACAACAATACAATAATAGTGGAGGACTTCGACACCCCACTGACAGCACTAGACAGATCATCAAGATAGAAAATCAGCAAAGAAACACTGGACTTAAATTGGATTCTAGACCAATGAACCTAACAGACATTTACAGAACATTCTACCCAACAACTGCAAAATATACATTCTTCTCATGAGTACATGGGACATTTTCCAAAATAGACCATATGTTAGTCCACAAAACAAGTCTCAGTAAATTTTAAAAATTGAAGAAACAAGTCTCAGTAAATTTTAAAAATTGAAGTCAAGTACCATCTCAGACCACACTGGAATAAAACTAGAAATCAATTACAAGAGAAACTCTTAAACCTATACAAATACATGGAAATTAAACAACCTGCTCCTGAATGATCTTTAAGTCAATGACAAAATCAAGATGGAAATTTAAAAAGTTTTTTAAATGAATGAAAATAGAGACAAAACATATCAAAACCTCTGAGATACAGTAAAAGCAGTGCCAAGAGGGAAGTTTATAGCATTAAATGCCTATATCGAAAAGATACAAAGATCACAAATTAAGAACCTAAGGCTGGGCATGGTGGCTCACACCTGTAATCCTAGCACTATGGGAGGCCAAGGCAGGAGGATCGCTTGAGCTCAGAAGTTCGAGAGCAGCCTGAGCAAGAGCGAGACCCTGTGTCTATGAAAAATAGAAAAATTAGCCAGGTGTGGTGGCATGTGCCTGTAGTCCCAGTTACTAGGGAGGCTGAGGCAGGAGAATTGCTTAAGCCCAGGACTTTGAGGTTGCTGTGAGCAAGGCTGACGTCACAGAACTCTAGTCCAGGTGACAGAGCGAGACTTTGCCTCAAAAAAAAAAAAAAGCAAAAAACAAAACACAAACAAACAAACAAAAAAAACAAAAAAATTAACAACCTAATGTGGCATCTCAAGGAACCAGAAAAACAAGAACAAGCCAAATCAAAAGCTAGAAGAAGAAAAGAAATACAGATCACAGCAAAACTAAATGAAATTGAGACCCAAAAAGGAGACATTACAACTGATACCACAAAGATACAAAGATTGTTCAAGACTACTACGAACATCTCCATGTGCACAAACTAGAAAACCTAAAGCAAATGGATAAATTCCTGAAAACATATAACCTGTCAATATTGATTCAGGAAGAAACAGAAATCCTGAGCAGACCAATAACAAGTAATGAGATTGAATCAGTAATAAAAAAAATCTCCCAGCAAAAAGAAACCGCCAGGACCAGATAGATTAACAGCCAAACTTTACCAGACATACAAGGAAGAAGTGATACCAATCCTAATGAAACTGTTCCAAAAAATCTTCTCCCTAACTCATTCTATGAAGCCAGTATTAACCTGATACCAAAGGCAGAAAAAAACACAGCAAAAAAAGACAACTACAGACTAAAATCCGTGGTAAACACAGATGCAAATATCCTCAACAAAATACTAGCAAACAGAATATAGCAGCATATCAAAAAGATAATATGCCACCATCAAATGGGTTTTATTCCAAGGAAGCAAGATGGGTTCAACATACGCAAATCAATAAATGTGATTCATCACATAAACAGAATTTAAAACAAAAGCAATATGATCATCTCAACAGATGCAGAAAAAGCATTTGATAAAATCCAGCATCCCTTCATGATAAAAACCCTTAACAAACTATGCATAGAAAGAGCATACCTCAAAATAACAAAAGCCATATATGACAAACTCACAGCCAGCATCACACGGAATGGGGAAAAGTTGAAAGTATTGCCCCTAAGAACTGGAACAAGATGAGGATGTCCACTTTCACCACTTCTATTCAACGTAGCACTGGAAGTCCTAGCCGGAGCAATCAGGCAAGAGAAAGAAATAAAGGGCATCCAAATTGGAAAAGAGGAAGTCACATTATCTGTTTGCTGATGATATGATCTAAGACCTAGAAAACACTAAAGATGACTCCAAAAGACTCCTAGATTTGATAAATGAATTCAGTGAAGTCTCAGGATACAAAATCAATATACAGAAATCAGTAGCATTTTTATATACAAATAACAACCAAGCTGAGAACCAAATCAAGAACTCAATCCCATTTACAAAAGCTACAAAAGAAAAAAGAAAAAAACCTAGGAACATATTTAACCAGGGAGGTTAAAGATCCCTACAAGGAGAACTACAAAACACTGACGAAAGAAATCATAAATGACACAAACAAATGGAAAAACATCCTATGCTCATAGATCAGAAGGATCAATATTGTTCAAATGACCATATTGCCAAAAGCAATCCAGAGATTCAATTAATTTCTATGAAAATATCAACATCCTTTTTCATAGAATTAGGAAAAAAATCCTAAGATTCATATGGAACCGAAAAAGAGCCTGAATAGCCAAAGCAATCCTAAGCAAAAAGAACAAAGTGAAAGTATCATATTACCTGACTTCAAATTATACTGTAAGCTTATAGTAACCAAAACAGCATGGTACTGGGATAAAAATACACACATCAATAAATGGAACAGAATAGAGAACCCAGAAATAAAGCCACATACCTACAACTAACTGATCTTTGACAAAGGTTACTAAAACATACACTGGAGTAAGGATTCCCTATTCAATAAATGGTGCTGGGAAAATTGGATAGCCAGATGCAGAAGAATGAAACTGGATCCCTATCTCTCACATTATACAAAAATTAACTCACGATGGATTAAAGACTCAAATATAAGACCTGAAACTATAAAAACTCTAGAAGAAAACCTAGGAAAAACTCTTCTAGGCATTGGCCTAGGCAAAGATTTTATGACTAAGACCTTAAAAGCAAATGCAGCAAAAACAAAATAGACAAATGGGACTTAATTAAAAGCTTCTGCACAGCAAAATAAATAATTAAAAAAGTAAATAGACAACCTATAAAATAGGAGAAAATATTTGCAAACTATGCATCTGACAAAGGACTAATATCCAGAATCTACAAGGAACACAAACAACTCAACAGGAAAAAAAATAAATAACCCCATTAGAAAGTAAGCTAAGGACATGAACAGATAGCTTTCAAAAGAAGAAAAACATACGAAAAATGTTCAATATTATTAATCATGAGAGAAATACAAAATAAAACCACAATGCAATATCATTTTATACCAGTCAGAATGGCCATTACTAAAAAGTCAAAAAACAATAGATGTTGGAAGGATGCAGAGACAAGGGAACGTTTAAACATTGTTGGTGGGAGTGTAAATTAGTATAACCTCTATGGAAAATAGTATGGAGGCTTGTCAAAGGACTAAAAATAGAACTACTATTTGATGCAGCAATCCCACTACTGAGTATCTACCCAAAGGAAAAGAAATCATTCTATCAAAAAGTTGCTGCACTTGTATGTTTATCATAGCACTATTCACAATAACAAAGATATGTAATAGAATCAACCTAAGTGTCCATCAACCGATGACTGAATAAAGAAAATGTGGTATCTATACACACACACACACACACACACACCATGGAATACTAGTGAGCCATAAAAAAGAATGAAATCATGTCTTTTGCAGCAACATGGATGGAACTGGAGGCCATTATCTTAAGTGAAATAACTCAGAAACAGAAAGTCAAATACCACATGTTCTCATTTATAAGCGGGAGCTAAATAATGAGGACTTACAGACATAGAAAGTAGAATAAGAGACATTGGAGACTCCAAGGTGGAGGGTGAGAGGGTAGGAGAGGGGTGTCGGATGAGAAATTACCTAATGGATATTATGTACACTAATCAGGTGAGGGTTACACAAAAATCCAAGACTTCCCCACTGTGCAATGTATCCATGTAACAAATCTGCTCATGTACCTCCTAAATCTATGAAAATAAAAAAAATTTAATTAAAAAATTGGTCAATGATCCAAGATTATTAATATATCACTTAGCAGGCAATTAATCATACAGAAGGAGCAGCAGCTAAGCTGGTTAGGTCCCATTGCTATAATAGTTCATACTTTCTAGTTAATTAATGTTGCTGAAAATCTCATCTGGGGTCAAGCAGTCCATATTAGGCTTGGGAGCTGTAAGAGACATCAGAACCTGGTCTAATTTAATCCATTTTCACATGAGAAACCTGAAGGCCACAAAGTACCTTATCAGAGCAATACAAATAGCTAGGGCAGAGTGGAGGCAATAATCCAGAAATACTAACCCAAAGCTTCCTTTACTTTATTTGTTTTTAAAATAGGAGTAGATGACCATGCATTCATTCAGTATATTTTTGTTCAATGGATTCAAAGGGCTCCAGTGGTATTTAAGTGTAAAGTTATATGGTTCACAGAAAGAGAACCATAAGTTACACAGTTCACAGAAAGTGAACCAAGTGATTCAAAAACATTGAATCATCAATGTTTTTAATGAACATCGATGTCAATACTAAGGTTAGTTTTAGCTCAAAAATTTATGATATTTATTCTATATTGTATACTATTCAATTAATACCACATGGAGACAATAATGCACGAAAATACAAGGATTCAGGATCCTATGAAAAAAGCTCAGATTATTTTGCACTTGATTTCTTTCACCTTTTTTCCACTCTTTCCTTCACTATGCATTGCCCTAAGTATAAATTCTCGATGCTTTGATAGTGCCTTCCTATCCTGAATGCCTTCTGTCATGTTGCTTTATCTAGATACTCCACCTCCATTCCATCATATGCTCCAATGTGATAAAGAAACTATGCAGAGTTTCTAGAACTTCACATGAACTAACAACTAATCTTTTAATGCAAAATGCATCGGGACTGTACTAAATGTTCCTCAATATGGCCCTCTGTGTTTTAGTCCTTTCTTTATCTTTTTAATTTGAATGTACACATTGGTGTTCCTACTTCATAATTCTATTTCTATGGGCATGTATTATCATTCGATGATAAGGATTTATTTGTTCATTTGGTCACTGGCTACCTAAATGTACTCTTAACTCCATTACCTTCAGTCTCCTAAAGAAATTACTTCCAGTGGTTATCCTACTTCTCCTGTACTTTTCATCTCTTTTGTTCCTCAATTTCTTCACCTTAGCATGCTCAAGTCTCTTCTATTTGTAAAACAGAAAAAAACTTCTCCTGACCCTACTAGTTGTCATTTTCTCTTTCATCTTCCCTTTATTGCCAAATTTCTTTGAATCGTAGTCTATACTTAAAGGTTCATTTCTTACACCCCTTTTCCTTCTCAATCTGCCATCATTTCACTTCCTTCTAAACTATTCCACTAATCTCCTCTAGGCCACTAGAGTCACCATCTTAAAAATTAGTGGACACTTTTCTGCTCTTACCTTATTTGAATTTTTACAACTTTTGCTAATGTTGACCACTCATTTCTCTGGAAACTCTCCCCTCCCTTGGTTTCTATGACAAGTCACATCTTCCTACCTTCTCTGAAGATTCCTTGTCAGTGTCTTCAACGTGCTCTTCTTCTTCAGCTCACTCGCTAAATACTAGCGTTTCTAAGGGCTTGGCCATCTTTCTCATTGTTGCATACGTTCTTCCAGGATGAACTCTCAGACCCATGGCTTCATCTACCACCATTTATTTCCAAATAAAATCTCTCGAAACCTATATATCAAGCCCAACTCATATTTCCCATAGGTGGCCCAAGTATAAGTTTAAAACTTGTCCCCACTCTTCCATTCTCCCAACCAAAAATCTCTTCAACCTTTATTATCACATTAGTATTTCTTAGGCTTCTAGCCCATACACTTAGGAGTCATAATGGTTCTCAATCCTAGTTACACTGTGGAATTAACTCAAAACCTTCCAATAGGTTCCCAGTTGCTACCCCAGACTCTCTAAGTCAGAAATTATGGGGGTGAAGACTAGGAATCTATTTTTTAAAGTCATCCTGATGTAGCTGTTCTCAAAACCAGGATTTGGTCCCCACTGTCCTGGAAAGTTCCCTTTACTCACTCCCTAAATATACATACATACATACACGTCCATACATATGATCCATTCTATCTTCCATTCTATCCACTGTATCCTTCACATCTGAATTATTTTTTCAAGAAAAATACCATCGGATGCCTATATGCTTAAAGCTTTAACCTCTCCCAGCAGCTTTCAGAACAAATGCCAAGCTCCTTGATCATGCAGGTTCATGGTTTGGCTGCTGCTGAAATCTTTAACATCATCTGCCTCTTGCTCACATACACTTGATAGCCTAGTCATAATGAACAACTTGTGGTTCCGCAAATGTGTTGTATTTTCCTTTATTTGTCAATTCACTTTGCTATTCCCTCTGCCTACAATACTATTCTTCCCTATATTCCCAAGTCCTGATCATCCTTCAAGACCCAATATAACTAACATCTCTGCTAGGAAGCTTTTCCTAATACACTATGATTTAGATACCATATGTCTGTGTTCATATGACACCTTATGTAGACTGCTATTTTAGCACTTGTCACACTCTAATAAAACATTTGATATACTTTTCTTATTTCCAATCTATACTGTGAGTTTCTTGAAGGCAGGACCCTAATTCATCTTTGCCTATCTCATACCTAACAACTTGAATGAATGGATTAACTATTAGCCACAGAGGAAATGGACGACTATAAATGCTGTGACTGCTTTTAGCCTGTGTTTACATTTATGAGTATGCACAAATCTCTGACAAAGTCCTGTTAAGGTTCTTCTAGATCAAACCATAGTATTAAAAAAGAAGAAAAAAAGGAGAAGTAGAAAATCCATTGAAGGAAAGCAAAAGTTAAAGGAATAGATCCCATATTAAATTCAATATAGCAAACATTGCTTTCTCCCCCACCTTCAGACTTAGGAAGGCAGCATGGTGTATTGCTTAAGAACAGGATCCCTGGAGTCAGACTTCTTGGGTTTGAATCCTTAGCTCTGCCACTTACCAGCTGTGTGACTATGGGCTGGTTGCTTAACCTTTCTGCGTTGTCCATATGTAAAATGGGAATAATAAAATTACCTACTCTGTGGGGTTATTATGAGGTTTAATTGTGCAAATGTAAGTGAAATATAAGTGTTTGGTAAATAAATATATCTAAGTAATGATATACTTACCAGTGAGGAACAAGATGTGCAGATTTCCTATAAATGCTGCAAAATGCGTACTCTCCATCTGCATACCATTTCCTTTTTTTCTGCCATACCTCCTGCCATGTGATCATCAATGGTCTCCATATGTCTGACTGTCTACTTTCTTCACACTATATTTCTTCAGTTATACCTATACTAAATAGCTTTGTAACCTGGGAAATAATGAGAATTTATTCAGCAATTTAGTAGCTTCTGTTTTAATCCAGCAATTCATTATGTTCTGTACAGTGTCATCTGATTACCTTGTTTCCTTTCCTTCTCTCATTTCCTCATAGATTTACTTCTGAATTTTCTACTAAATTCTTATTCTGGGTTCAATGAACAGAAACGGAAACTCACGGTCCTATAAAACCCAAGTGTAGGCCTTGAATAGATAGTTAACTACTTAGGGAGATTACCCTGAGAAGCATGACTATGTCTCCATACTGAAGTCTCGTCAAAAAGCAAAATTAGTTTCGTGTTCAGTAGAGCTAATTATCCCCCTTTCAAATGATACATCAGTTGGGGACAAGCGAGACGATCTCACTTTTTAAATATGTACAGATATGTGTGAAGCATTCTTATGTACTTACAGTTGGGGGAAATGCTCTCATCTAGAATATAGGGTTCTTATGTGGTCATAGAAACTTAATTCATAGAATGTCAGGGTTAGATTGGGTCAACAGTTTCGCGCATTATTCCATGAACAGTGGCGCTACAATGACACAAAGAGGACAAGACCTTTCTCATCCTTGCTTTGACTTCCATTGCCACCGTCCTCCTTCAGACCTTCAGGATTTTACATTCCCTCCCTTGGTTTACTACACTATATTCCCCTCCTAATTTGCCTGTCCCAACCTTCCTCCTCATCCTTCAAAATGCCATTAGAGCTGTCTTTCTTCAACGGGACACTGATCCAGTCCAGCTCCGGCCCACCATCCTTGGCTTGCTCCCCGCTACCTACAGAATGCCACCCAAACTCTTCAGACGACATATGAGACCATTCAAGAAAAGACAGTCCAGGATCCGGCTCAGTTCGCCTTTCCAGTTTATCCACCCTAGCCCTTCCTCTCGCACCATATTCTCCCACTCTTACTCCCTGGACGCATCCTGCTCTTTTCCCAAGCATGTCCTTCCCTCATGTTTTCCCTTCCCCTTGGAATATTCTCTTCTCATGTCTTCCAGTCAAAAGCCTACTCTTTTATCCAATCCTGGTGTAAAGGCTGCCTCTTTCATGAAATTTTCCTTGGCATCCTCTCATTGCTTGTCACAGTGACATTCTTTTCCTTCTGTGCTCCTGTTTCACTTTGTTCTTCATTACAACACTTGGCGCATACTATTATACTTTCTGCTTAAGAGAGTCAATCTTTGACAAATCTCTTCCTCACTGTTGAAAGCTCATTTAAAGCCAGAAGTGACTTACCCAACTCCAACTCTCAGCACCAGACAAAGCATTTTATATTTAACTGGGATTTGAAAATTATAATTTAATTTGGGGATGTCTCTGAATGTAACTTTTGAGGATGAATAATCCCAGTTTATCTATAACGAATTATGCTACTTCATAATGATTTACTGGAAGATGAAATATAAAGTTGAGTGAATTATTACCAACTGTGGCTCTTGACAAATCTAAACTCAGTAAAATTGTTTTAAAAGGAAACTTGGATTTATGTTCTTAATTTCTAGTTCAGTAATGACAGTTTTTTGAAAAAGAACACAATGAAATAGAGACCTTGCCAATTAGGGAAGAATAAATTCTCAATCTCACAGTAAATCATCCACAGGCCTCACTGCAAAGGCTTGTCCACAACAAAGATTTCAGGTCAACATATTAGCACATCAGAGACTGAGTCATAAATAAAATAACAATATCGAGCTAAAAAGTAACTTTTAAGAGCACTACTTCATTTTAACAGCATCTTTGAGACTGAAAACAAAACCAGAAAATAAAACCCAATGCTATCAACATTATCGGCTCTGCTGAGAAGTCTTCAGCAAGTTCTAAACTACTCAGGAAAACTAAGAATCCTAAATTCACAAACTAAAGAGTAGGACTGAGCAATATGTAGAAAATGGAGACAAATTAAAACTTACTTCCATTATGTGGCTTTATCAGTTCACACATTTACTCCTTGAAGACAAGGCCTCTGTCTGATACTTTTATCCAATACAGTTCACTGAACCCTATATTGAGATCACATTAAGCACTCACCTCCTTGTTAAGTGATTAATTTGTACTTAATAATGAGATAACTGGCTGAATTTCTCCACATTGCATTCCAAGTACAGGCATAAGAGAATCCTTTTTTCTTTTTAAATCTAAAATGTTGATAAATGGCACATGTTACAGGCTGAATTATGTCCCCCCCCAAAATTTATACGTCAAAACCCTATAACCCCCAGTGCCTCAGAATGTGATTGCTTTTGGCGAGACAGCCTCTAAAGACACAGAGTTAGAATGGGGTTGTCAGGGTGGGCCTTAGTCCAATATGACTGGTGTCATACAAGAAAAGGAGATTAGGACACAGACAACACACAAAGAGGAGACACCTTCTGAAGACACAGTGAGAAGGCAGCCAACTGCTAGCCACGGAGAAAGGGCTCTGAAAAAATCAACTGTGCCCATGCCTTAATCTCCAATTTTCAGCCTCCAGAACTGTGAGAAAATAAATTTCTATTGTGTAGCCACCTAGTCTGTGCTGTTTTGTTATGGCAGCCCTAGCAAACTAACATAGCCCACAAACTGGGAGAACTAATGAAAAAACTCCTTATTCAAAGATTAACTACAAACCTGACCAATGTGCTTATATCCACGCCATATATTTTCTCGTTCCCTCTTTGCTGTTGTAAGACACAGGCAGAGCTCTTCTTTTTTAACCTTTACTAAAATTTGCTGTCACCACTTGAGGTGGGAAGGGAAGTTTCCAAGAAAAACGGCAAGGAATTTTACAACTATGATGTACATGCATTGGGGAGTATTATGAGCAAACGATCAGATGGTGATTCGAAGAATGGATTGGCCAACTCCAAAACAGCACCACAATCACCGCAGGAGTCAGTCCCCCTTTAGGTCGGAAATGTATCAATCAAGCGACCTTTAGCGCGTCCCTCAAACCCCCTCCCTCCCGGCAGTTCACCTCCCCCGCGACGCCTCCACCTCACGTGGAAAATAGGAAACCCAACGCAAATACTCTAATGGGAAGCCAAAACTGGGGACAAAATTGAGGAAGCTCGTTGGTATTCAGGATAGAAGAGGCAAAGCGGTTTCCACGAACCCGGACGCGGCCCGGCCCGCCTCCCACCGCCGTCCCCGCTCACCTCAGAGCCCAGCTTTACCGCGCGCCCCTCGCGTCCCCGCCATGTTCGCTCCCATCCAGATCCCGCTGGAGAAAGTGCTACCGACTTCGGGGACAAAACAAAACAAAACCCGTTTTAATAAAACGATGCTTTTCCTATTTCACCTCCCGCCTCAGTACAAATTTTGATTTCTACTTTTTCCAACGCTTCCGCCTCCCCAAACAAACCGCGTCTACTTTCCCTTCTCGTCTGGCTCCGGGGGTTACTGCCCACCCCTCCCCGCTTCAGTCCCTTAACAACGCGTCCTGCGTCCCTAGAAACAGAGTTCCCAGTTTTTCCTACCTTTAGAAGGTCTAGAGAGGAGCGTTCTCTCCTCCGAAGGGTTCCGCCCACATACTTTTGTCACTAAAAGCCAAAGTGACGCCCCAAATACTTATGGGTATAAAACCGATTATGCTGCGTGGAAGGAGAGGGAGATTAAAGAAGAGAGAAAATAAAATGAAAAGAACTGGGGAGCAGTGACTTTGCTTCCCTTTAACTCCTTCCTTCTCTTGTACTTTACCTGGAAATGCCGAATTTCAAAAAGAAGCTTAAAACTTTCCCCATGCAGTTTGAAGGTCTGAATGGAAGTCCACAGCTTATATTGGGATATTTGATGGAAGA
>RJWJ010010656.1:0-46450 GCA_004363605.1 Indri indri | reverse complement strand
AACAACTATGCTACTCCCTGCTTAAAACTCTTCAAGATTCCCTGATCCCTGCAGGAAGGGTCACAGACTCAATGTCTTTTGGGGCTGAACAAGTAACACAAACGAATAAAATAGGGAGTGTGTGTGTGTGTGTGTGTGTGTGTGTGTGTGTGTTTCTATAATGCTACCTAGAGTTATACCCTTCCCACATTGATATACCTTGTTTGCATGTAAAAGATGAAGGAATATTCTTCACTTCCACAAAGAAATATGTTTTCTCTCTCGCTGTTCTTGAATCAGACAGATCTCTCAGTCTAGCTTTTGTTTTCCTCCTTTTGTTTTTGATAGAGACATAAGTAAAGGAAATATTTTACTTTCCTCTTTACTGTAAGGCAAACAACAGTGTAAGTGCGATGATAAAAGAAAACTAATATTCAGCTCCACTGCTAGGCGTAGAGTTGGAGAAAGCAGGGATTACAGTGAATTGGGGAACATATGCCCCTGTTAAAAAGGGCAGCTTTGACTTGACAGTCAACCTATTGTAACCTTCTAGGAAAGTGGGTGCAGGGCTGCCTAAATAGAAATTAAGAATTTGATTCATTTTTTAAAACCTCAGTCCAGACTGAAAAAAAACACACCTGCAAGCCAAATTTTTCCTTTGGCTTCCATTTTATGACCTCTCACCTAGAACATAAAGGTCTACCCTATCCTCACCTTCCAGCACTACCCTGTCTCACTCAATTCACCCCCAGACCTCTCCACACATGCCATAGCCCCAAACCTGGATCCTTCCCCAAACCTGGATCTTTAGGCATGCTGTTTCCTATTCCTCTTTTTCTATCTGGAAAGACTCCTTCTCCTCCAAAGCGTGTCTCAAATGTCACCTCCTCAGTGAAGCCTTCCCTGACTCCCCTGGCAGAGTTTATCACTGCCTCCTTCAAGATCTTTGAGTCCTCTAAGCATTCCATTATAAACACTCTTTTACACTATTTGTATTAATTTCTGTCTATCTTAGTAGTATGTGAGCTTCTTAAAGGCAATTACTATGACTTTAAAAATAGGCATAGAAGAACAAAGCCAAGATATATGATGTTTATTTTGAGATAATTTTTTAAAAAATAAACAGCATATACTGTAAAAAAAAAAAAAAAAAAAAAAAAAGAACTATGCCTTACTGATCTCTGTTATTCCCATGTTAGCAATGGTACATGTTGTAGAGTAGGCCTACATGAATTTTTTTTGGATGGATTCATGGGTGTGTGGGTGGGTAGGTAGGTGGGTACGTGGGTGGATGGGTGGATGGGTAGATTATGTGATTGGAGTCTCTTTACCAGAGCCTTAAACACAGCTTCCAAGGATTAGTCCAGACGCTCAGGCTTTATTTAAGTTCCTGGAATATACCAAGGTCATTTCTTTACTGAGGACTTTGAACTTGTTTTTCCTCCAGCTCATTCCAAGACTGGCTCCATCTCATGATTCACACTCCAACTCAGATTAAACTTCCTCAAAAAAGTGTTGCTAAACCATCCCAACCATGAGACCCACAACCAAGTCAATAATTATTTGTTTATTGTGCTTGTCAGTGATTCTCACTATCTGAAGTTGCCTTGTATATTTCTGTTTAACTATATATTCTATGTCTCCCACCCACCTCCATGGGAAAGCTTCATGCAGGCACCACTACAGACCTATGCCCACCGTTGTGTCTGATACGTTGTAGATGCTAAATAAATATGGAAAGATTGAATAAACTGATTGATTACTAAGGAATAAATAACCAACTAAATTAAATAAATAAGTGGAACCCACATCTTTGGTGCTTTGACTGCCCTTTGTGGCATAAAAGACAGTTCAAGTTTGAGACTAGGTCTGGTTCCTTGTCATTGCTAAGTGACCTTGGACGAACTGCTTAACCATGCTAAGCCTCGGTTTTCTCATCCGTCAAACAAAAATAGCAATAACACAAATACATCAAGAGCTTTTGGGAATTAAATGAGATTATCATGCATTAAAAAAACATAGCACAGTGTCTCCACTAAACATCCAACTGAAAGGCACTACCACTGGGGAGCTGTGAGGCCACTCGGGCCATCAACCACTAATGTCATGAGACATGACAGTGAAACACAGATACCCACACACCTGACTCCTTCCCAAAGCACTTTAATTACCGGGACTTTGCAAACCATCAGCCCTGTCAGTATAGACAAATATCCTGAGTGCATTATGGTAACACTCTATTATTTGATCAGCTTTGAAAAAAGCTTCAGAGTGAACCATGACTGTAGCAGAGGGGGAAGGGTGTTGTCCATACCCAGTGCCTGTTCTATCAGAAGCAACCCATGCCAGAGCTGCTCTTGTTTAAAGACTGACTTCCCCTTGGCAGTGCCATTTTCCAGGGAGACTTCAACCGAGTCGTCGTACTGTGGAGCACAATTTTTTTGGAGGTCAGGTCACCATCTAACTGAATCTTCTTTGTGGATCCAACATATGCTAACATGGCATTTTGCTAAGAAAACTCATAAACAGGATTGCCGCCTGCAATACAACACTCCCTCTATAATACCGTCAGTCTAATTGTTTCCAGAAGCAAACAATTAAACAGTTTATGAGAAAAACTCTATCTGTAATTGTGGGGCCTTGGCACAGCTGCTTCCTAAGTAAGGCAGTTGAAGACTAGCTGGTGCAGATATTAAAGTACAGTATGTAGTTAGCAATATGGCACCTAAATGCATCACAGCAGACCTATCGGGGAAATAAACAACATTCAAGTGTATTTTCAGAAGACAAATACTCAATACTTTGTTTAATGTATGGTTTGCCATTAGTGGTTAATCTAAGACAATGAAGAGAGAGCCGTGTTTCACGTGGCTATTGAGAAAATGCAGAATTGATTGTAAGAATGATTAAGGATTTTTAAAGAGCACAATTCCCAAGCCAGCAATGCCCTTTGTTGCTTTTTTTTCCCTCCTTCTTTTAAATTTGCCTATAATCCACTCAGACAAATCCTTTTATCACTTTGATTTCCTCTCCTCATTATGACCAATGTGATTAATTACTAAACTTTTCCCTCATTCTTACACAACTCTAAGATCTCATTTTTCATGAGCAAAATGGCTTTTCTTGTCCGAGTACACATATCTGCACTCCCCCCCCCGAAAGCATTTCCATTTTATGATTCCAGGTTATTAATAATAGTTTTCAATTGGGCCGTTCGGCAGGCCATTTGCAATTACAAAATTCATCTAAAGCTAGCTGAGCAATGCTGGAGAAGAGCCCAACACCTTGATTTGATAATTAGTTGGCATAATTAGTGACTGTGACCCCAGAATCTGTCATGAAACTCCTCTTTCTGTGACATACTTATTCACAGAATCAATGGAACAGGGAGGCCCCTTCCTAGTCTCCACCTATGACAGCAGGTCTGAACCATTCCCTCGTTTGGATGCTTTCAGACAGCCCTAGATTTAATCTTTGGATGAAAAAAAACGAAAGAAAAGAAAATGGAAGCAGTAGAGCAGATTTAAAACTTACCAGTCACAGAAACACAATGGGAATGCCATTTTTTAAACAATCCTATGCATAACGACTTTGGGACTTCCTTTCATCCATCCTGGTCTGGGATCACTACCAGTGGTCCTGGCACCAGTCTTCCCTCACTCTGCCTTCCAGCAAACAGCCTAATCCTCATTTCCCACAAATACCACCACTGTGCATAAGCCAAACAGCAGTGGAAAACAGGAAAGGCAATTAGATTTAAATCTAGTCCTGCTTACTCCCCACCAGCTCTTTTTATTTTTTCCACTAAGATGCTCTTCGGCGTTGTAACAAATATGAGTCCTGTTTAGCACAGTGTGAAGCGGGAATGAAATGCAGGTCTGTTAGCACTATTCAGCTACATGATGACATTTCAAACTCCTTAAACGGGGACTCTAAACACAGATTACTAACAAAAGCCCTGAGTGCTTTGTAATTATTTATATGTCATTCCTACATAATCAATGTCACTCCAGCACTCACAGAGCTTAATTCCCTGCTTTGTGTGATGTTCTCTGACATTCTGTGAGTCAAATTACAAGGATCCTAAACTCAGTCTCTGCAACCTACTGCATTTTCCCAGCGATGGCCACAGTGAAAGAGCATTTCCATAATTGGAGAGTATGGAGGGAAACTGAATGAAGCCACACACATAACCTGTACACGGGAGCACACACACACATCCATCCACATACACATACACAAACACTTTCAGGGGAAATATCTCTATTCAAGTGGAAAAAGGAGTTGTGGCAATCAGCCATTGCAAACCAAGCTGCAGCCAGGATCTGCACAACTGCTCCCTCCTACAAGGTCGTGGGTCTCAGCACGAGCAGACACTGGGGTTGTGCGGCTTCAGGCATCCTTCATCAATTCTTTATGTATCCACGAGTACCTCAAGTGGCAGCTTCTTGGCTCCTGTTCGACAGCACTGCTGCCACACAATGGGGACTCCCTATAAATTAACATTCCTTTCCTCCTGCCTGCCCTGCCCTCAAGTTTTCAAACATAACAACAATCTAAATGAAATAATGAGAGAGACTCATTCTAATGCTATGGAGGAAACTGTTTTATTGCTAAGGCAGCAAAGAGAACTAATTGAATCCACTGGAAAGAAAGAAGTAGCAGGGAAAAAGGGGAAAAGGAGGGTGAAGTAATAGGATAGAATGATGAAGACAGAAGAGGCCGATACTGTGCACACACACTCACACACACACAGAGGCACACTCAGGCTCAGGCAAGTGAGTGGGAACTTGAATATTCACAGGAGAGAAATTGCATGAGTGTGAATGCAAATAGCTTCCAAATGGCAACAGTGCCAAGGGCTGGGCTCGCAGTACTGAGCAAGCACCTCAAGCAGGTCATATGCTGAGCTTTGAGCTTTTCAAGAGTTACACCACGTTAGATGGAGTAATAGCTGTCAACGTGCACACACAAAGGTGGTGGCATCAAGTCTCAACAGCATGTGTGGTGGTTATAAAACATGGCTGCAAAGTCTATGACATTTCTCCCATGGAAAATAGAAAATGGGTCACATGCCCACTTCCCTTGAATCTAGCTGGGCTGGTGATCACTCTGACCCCTAGCGTATGAAACAATGGTATGTGATGTCGAAGGTTAGTTCATAAAACATCATGCAGCTGCTACCTTTGTCACTAGAACATTCATTAGTGGAGCTCTGAGCTGCAGCGTGGGAAGCTGGACCACCCTCAGGTCACCATGCTGTGACGAAGCCCAAGGCATTCTAATCAACCATCCCAGCTGCCCCAGTGTTTGTGTCATAGCAGCCTAGGCTCAAGACATGAGAATTAAGAAGTTTCCAGAGGATTCCAGTACCAACCATTTGGGCTTTCCCATCTGAGGACCCAGACACTGTGGAGCAGACAAACCAACCTTCTGTGCACTGTTCTACTCCTTCCCCCGCAGAAACTATAAGCATAATAAAATGGTGGTTGTTTCATGGTACAAAGTTTTGTGAGTCTGTTATACCACAATTGCCAACCAGCCTAGTATGTGTTACAAACGCATACCATTTCTTCAGTGAATCATCGATTTCTATGTTATTATTTTCAGCATCTGGAAAATGGGACTAAGACGAATCATATCTATCACACGGGATTCCTTGAAGAGTCATCAAAATAAAATGATAATAATAACATCAACCAACATTTCTTTAGAGTTTTCTGTTTCAAGACCCATTTTACATGTACTACATAATTTAATTCACTTAACAAGTTCATGAGAAAACTGAGGCATAGAGAGAACAGGAGCTTACCCAAACTCACACAGTGACAGGCAGAATATGAATTTGAAACCAAAGCAGTGTTGGTCCAGCTTCTTAATCATATATATCCATAGATGGACAAGCATGTAAGAGTACCTGACACATATCTAAGCTTAAGAAATGTTTATTGCTGCCGCCGCTGCTGCTACTATTATTGCTGTTATTTAAGAATTCACAACTGATAGAAACAGACTTGGGAAATACCAACATGGATTTTTCCTACCTCTCCTGTTTTCGCATCTACAGGTGAACTCTGGAATGGTTCGTCCATTCTTCATAATCCCCTGGCTATCAGAAAACAAGAAGAATATTCATATTGTACATTTCATATGCCACAAAGATTTCAATTTCATGCTGTACTGAATCCTAGGAATGCCCCCTTTTAATCCTGTTTTTTATTCTAAACCAGTATAAAAACTTTAATATTTCCTAATGGAGTGTACATTTATTCATTCCTACCAATCTAATGGCAATTTATGAGAAGTCAGGCAACAGCCAGTAAGATAAGCTTGGAGCTTTGGTTCCAAAAGTTCAATCAGTTAACCTAGCACAGCCATCACTTCTCCAGAATGAATAATGATATGGAATAATATTTGGATGGAGATAAATAAACCCTTTTTGCATAGAAAATTGCATTATCATGTACAGTATCTCAGCTGGATATGTAAGTTTACCAATAAGGATATTGCTTCATGCATTTTTATCATAGAGCTTTTTGATTCTGAGATTTCCAGAGGATTCTGCATTGAGGGAGGAATCCTTAATGTCTGCATAATATGTGATGCTCTGTGAGCTGCAGGTGTGGGGGAGGGAAGGCAGAAGCCGGGCTCTGCAGCTTCTGAAAAGCTGCCACCACACTTTCCCAGGGGTTCTTCATTTCACTTAGCAAAGGGGGAAAGCTAGCAATGCACAGTGAGACTGAGTTCTTTAAAGAAATGGCATTGAAAATAACCATCATGTCAATTTCAGCTAATGGGGCACAGTATGGGCTCATTTTAAAGGGGGGAGGGGAGCGGCATGCAACCATTAAGAAATGCCAGTGCCATATGTGAGCATGCCCACCCAAGCACAGCCAGGAGCCAGCAGCTGTGGGGAGAGAGCTCAGCGTATCTCTCCCACAGACTTCGAGATGGACCTCCCACCGCCCAGGTCCCGGACAACCATTAGGGAAGTATAATTATAAGTGAAATTAGAGAGAAAGTAGCCATTCCATCCACCACCATTAACAACAATAACTGGAGCTTCAAATACTCCTGTGACTGAGAGAGAAACTTAATTCTTGAATTCCACCAACTTCCCTCTCACAGGTGCAAGTGTCAGAACATTTCAGATGCACACACCTGCTTCCCAGCTGACACATTAAGCTGAGAGCGCCCTTTCAAAATCAGGAGAGGGCAAGCTAAGAAAAGCATATTCTGCTCTCATCACTCCTAGTACTGCTGAGCTAGCTCTAGCAAGATCCCAACTATGTCTGCAGTGCTGGTCCTCTGCTGAGGAGATGCCTATGCTTGGGCATCTGAGAAGCATTGGAGGCCTCCCCGAGAGTCCGTCAGTGCTCACTGGAAAACGAATGCAGTGATTAAGAGCACAGACATTGGTGTCAGAAAGACCCAGGCTTGAGTTCTGGATTGTCCACTCAACTCTTCTCTCTGTGCTTGAGTTTCCTCCTCTGTAAAAGAGGAACAAAAATAATACCTGCCTGATAAAAGCTGTGAGGATTAAATGGGGAAATGCAAAGGCTATACATTCTCCTGTGCCAGGGAGGGTAGCTGTTATTTCTTGGTTCTGAAATACTGATGCTCTGCCATCACAGGTTCTGAGTCCCAAGCTGCCACATGCCCTGCATGGAGAAAAGCCAAATGGCTTGACCTTCAGAAGGTAGCAAAAGTTCAGCTTTGCCCTGGGTGCTGTCCACAACCCATGGTGCTGAAGACAAGACAGCTCTCTGCCTCCTGAAATGGCACACCTGTATGGCTATCATATCTACAGCCTCTAATGGCCAAAAATCTACGTTAAGAGGAGTAATCACCAGTATCAAGGAATAAGAAAGAGGATACCTTTTCGTGCCAGCCATCAAGTTTCCTTTACTTCTTTCTGATTAATTGTGATAGTTAAAATTAACTTTTAACTAAAAGGCTGTTCCCCTCCTTGCTTGCTCTGATCACTTGAAACTCTTCCTCTTAAAACTCCTCACAGCCATTCATATTCCCATGCATTTGCACACAGAGATGGCTTGACTCAGAATGTTCTAATACCATTCTTTCTTTAGAAAATTCCTTCAAGGTCCAGGTGACAACCTCTGCAAATCATCCTCTGAATCTCCTCAGCCATATCCCTTTGCTGACCCATAGCTTTTTATATCACATTATAACACTTATAATGCCATTATGTGCTCAATTAGTTCACTTGAAAATATTTTTAAAGTATTGTCACTTAAACAGGCATTGCCACAGGTATGGAGGATTCAATAAAAAACAAAGAATAGGTGCTGCCCTTAAGTAGCTCACAGTCTAATGAAGCAGACTTAGGGTAAGCTTAGAATCAATACGTAAGTCCATGGAACAATGGTATCATATGGACTAAGCTCTTGATGCACAATGGGAAGACTGGAGAAGGATTTCCAGTGGAAGTGAAATCTATGCTAAGACCTGGAGGATGACTTAATCAAGTGAAAATGAAGGGGAAAGCTGTATGCAGTGGACATTGTGTTTCAATATTTGCCAAACATAACATCTGACGAATTGTCCCATGATACTACAGAGACCAGATGCAGAGATTAAAGCCAAGTGGCAAGTCAGAGCCCATTTTTATCCAAAACACATAGATTAATGAATCTCAAATTTTAATGGTATACAAAAGACTACATGCCATATGATTCTTTTATGTAAAATTCTAGACAAGATAAAAATAAAACTGACACAATGTATATTTCTAGGGGAGAGGCCTGCAAAATGGCATGATGGAACTTCTCTGGTTGATAGAAATGTTCTATACCTGGATGACTGTGGTGGTCACATGACTGAACATATTTATCAGGATCTACCAATTTAACATGTGCATTTTGTGGATTTTATTGAAAGGGGAGTAATAAAATATTTACTGTGTATAAAAACATAGGACATGGCCCAGGATTCTGC
Source organism: Indri indri (assembly GCA_004363605.1). Lineage (NCBI taxonomy): Eukaryota > Metazoa > Chordata > Mammalia > Primates > Indriidae > Indri > Indri indri. The sequence goes on along the minus strand of RJWJ010010656.1, from coordinate 37,513 downwards.
ATCTTTAGTGTCTCTGGAAAATCTTAAATGGTTGTTCTAATAACTTATTCCAAGTTGGCTCTAAGCTTTCAGTAATGCTTAGAACCAATAGGTCCATGGAACAATGGTAGCGCATGGCCCCAGCACCTGGTGCACAACGTGAACATAACATCCTTAATCTTATTCAAACTGTTATCACCAACAAAGGTGCAGCTAAGACTGCCAGTTGTCCAACTCCTCGGTTATTCTCTCCTTCATCTTCAGTATTAGAACCACTATTTTTATCTGGGTACATAGTTCCATAGCCAAAAGACTATCTTTCCCAGACTCTCTCACATATAGGTATGGTCATGGGATTAAGTCCTGGACAATGAGAAGCATTTCTCAGGACGTTCAGGAAAACTTCCTTGAGAGGAACAAATGTGCTCTTCTCTGTCTCTTATCTATTCCTCCCACTTAGAATACAAATGAAATGGCTGCAGTTACAACAGCCATCCTGAATACGGAGGCAACACATTAAAGACGGAGAAGGACCAGTTGAAAGGAGACTAAGTCGCTGATGATGATGACAGACCATGTTAAACCAGGCCTAACTCTGGACTTCCTTTACATTAAAGAGAGAAATAAATTTCTATTTGGCATGTTTCTGCTATATGCAGCTGAATCTAGTCCTAAATCATACATACACCTTATTAAGTTTGCATTTCACAACAAGCTGGTTTGGTTATCCAATGTGCTGGGTGGCAGAATCAAACTTCAGGCAAAGTTCTAGACTCATAAAAAATAAAACAATTTTTAAAACTCTGGCCAAAATTAGGACAAATTAAAAAGTTATATCTCTCGAGGGTTTTAGTTGACCACAAGAAAACTTTAATTCAATATTAGTCAACCTTTGTGTAGCAGATGATTTTAAAAAAACTAATTCAATGTCAGGTTATATTAATAGAGGTAGAGTATAAAGAATAGAGAAGGTGAACTTCCTAATAGACTTTTTAGATGATAGCTGGAATGTTCAATTCACTTCTGGACACTTTATTTGAAGAAGAATGCTGACAAAACTGAGATGATCCAGAATGGAATAGACCGTAATCAAGGGCCTAGAAACTGAAAACTTCAGGCTACTTAAACAGCAAAAGGGAACACTGAGATGGCATGATACAGAATATGGGAAATATGTGAAAAGCCATCATGTTCTAGAACAATAAAACTCATTCCATGTTGCTACAGTAAGAGCAAGAGGGACAAGATGTGAGAGTCAGAGGGAATCAGTATTAAAAGACCCATTAAACCAAAACAAGTTGCCATGCAGGATACTGGCTTCCCTGATATGCCTATTGATTAATTGACTTACACCTCAGCTTCTTCCCAAAATAAATATCTAACATTTTAAAATGATTATGTGATGGCACTATTCTGAGTGATTTATATGTTTAACTCATCTGACTCACACAACTCTCTGACATGGGTACTATTTTTATCCATATTTTTAGATAAGCAAACCGAGAAACAAAGGTTAAATAAGTTGCCCAAGGTCACACAGATAAGAGGATGGACGCTCAGCCAAGATTCAAGTGTTCTGGTCCTTGGAGCTCATGTGTTCATCACCAGGGTGCTACACTGCCTCTTCCTCACTGAAACATGCAAAGCTTCCCATGAGTTCCCCGTTCCTGGAGGAGATCTTGGTGGTTGACTCCCTGGAATGTTCAGGCAGCAGTTGGGTATTGTGGACCTCTCTGGTACTTTCAATGACTTGAGGCTTTAGGGAAGCTCACTGAGATTCTGGTTGTGTAAAGCAGTTGACATGGAAGGTTTGTAACATGTGGAGTTTGATGTGAATTTAACACAACTGGAAGGTGGTTGAAAAGATGCATTAGAAATCAGAGGCACACATTTGTCAGAATGGTCAAGGCCAGAGACAAAGAAGCTGAAATCAACCCTTGGATGTGTGACAACCGAAGTCACGAAGCATTCACATTTGAGAAGGTATAAAGCAGAGAAAGATGACGGCAGATGCTAAGGCCCAAACTATGAAGCATGCACTGCATGCTGAGAGTGGAACAAAAGCCCAGTGGCAGCTAAGCATGGAAATAGCCTAATGCTACAGAAGACAGTACAGGAGCCTTTCAAAAGGCTGAATGATCAAGGAGTGTCACAGACTTCATTGCTTCTGCCTGCCCAGAATTCATTCATCCTCATTTTTCTAACAGGACCCCTACTGTCCTCTGGGAATCACACCTCTCTGTCATGTTTTCATGGTGGGATTTACCCCACTCCCCTGAATCCAAGGTTGCCCATGTTTCAGATGTGGCCAATAACCACAGTCTATTCCTGATCACCATGGTTGGTTTAGGGTGGACAGATGACCTAAGTGGGTCCACTGAGAATTGACATTGAGAATTTTGGTGAAATTATTAGGACAGAGACTTCTCTTTACTACCCATAGCATCTAAGCTAGTAAGATCAATGAACAGAGCTTCTGTGGACCGTCCCTGCCACTATGTGGGGAGAGCCTGTCCATTAATGAAGGCAACGTGAAAGCAGGCAGAACAGAGGGATTGGCTGAGTGGGTGGAGGGGAGCATCTGCACACCAGATCCACCTTTTTGAATATTTACATATACCCTCTGGATTTTTCAGTTATGTAAACCAGCTGGTTTCTGTCACTTGCCACTGAGAGTGATGGCCAATATATCATCACTGAGCTTCAGAGAGACCTCTATCACAGCATGGATTCCTTCACGCATCATGCTTCTTTATTACACCATAAACTCCTCAAGAGCAAAAGATGTGCTTCCTCCACGGGGCAGCATCTAGCACAGGGCCAGGTACATTCAAAGCAGAAACAAACCCCATGGAAATTATTTGAATCAATTAAATGAAATAATACAGACAAAGAAGGTTTTATAAGCTCCAGAGAATTCTTCACTATTATTATACAGATATATATATACAAAAGCCTCATTTATTTATTGGATCTGAAGTTCAACCAAGTCCAGTGAGAAGAGGTATCCTTGAAGTCCTTTTTTCAGTTAATATAGTCCTACCAGTCTGGGCCCATTGCTTTTTTTCCCCTTTTTTTCACTCTGAATGCATCCTTTAAGGAAATGCAGTGCAGGTACTTAAAATCAAATCTTGGCAAGGTAAATGCATTCTTTTATACAAAAACAAAACAAAACAAAGAAGGCTGAGGAGTACATCATTTAAAGCAATAAAAAAAAAACAATTTATGATCCATCTCTGATTTTTCAGATGCAAAATGGGACAGAAAAATGTCTATGTATAATAAATTTTGCAACATTTGCTAAAGTCTTGCATGGGAAGAAAAGAAGACAAATGATTCCAAAATAGAAATCTCTTCAAATACTTTTTGCAAAAGTAAAGTACACACACACATGTGCGCACGCACACACACACACACACACACACACGCAGTTTATATAGCATAATCAAAATGTAACAGTGACAGATTCTAGAAAGAAACTAAAAATCTATGCTAGGCCAAGTAATGAGCAGCTCTCGCCATGTCTTTCAAATGTATTTACTCACATACTCCTCTTTCCCATGGATCTTAGCAAACAGATTAAAAAATAAATAATTGAGGTGACTCTATCCACTTAGCAATTAAGAATATGGGTTTTGGAGGACAGAGAAAATGTGTGTCCCTGGTTCTGGCATTGTGTTACCTTGGGCGAGTTGCTTCATCTGTCTGAGCCTCAGTTTCCCCACCAGTATAAGGGGTAATGACAGCAATGCCCTTATAGGTTGTTGGAATTGGTAAGAAAAGGGCATAGAAAGTGGTTACCAGAAAGGAATGATCATTATTTTAATTATCCTTTCATTTTGCATGGTTTAAATCAGCCACCACAAAATCAAAATAACTCCTCTCCACAAAGGAAGCTACAACCAGAATGCCTGGTTGTTATTCGTGGCTCTATTTCTACTTATCCTACTTCAACCAAGTTAATTCACCATCTGTAAAAGGAGTCACTTGGAACCTAAGATCTTTGGAGATCATTCCATCTAAAAAACTGGACCAATTCAAAGCAGGCAAATATTTACATTAAAGAAACAGGCAGAAACACATCCTGGGCTTGGAAGGAACTTTGAGCCCTGGCTAAACAGTGTCTCTCAAGTCTCATCTCTACCTTTCCATATGGGAAGAAGCCTTCAAAAGACGCAGTTTCTTTAATCACTTCAAACACAGAAGAGATGCCAATGCCACAATGGCATGTTTCCCTTGTAATCAAAAGGTCTGTGAACCCAAGCTTGGAATCTCAAAGAAAGCTTAAGCGGAAAGGACATCTTTCAATAACCAACATCATAATCTCCTTCATGTGTTACCATCCCAAATAGACAGAGACATCCAGGGAGTCTTGCTCTACAAAGCACTTTTCAGGAAACAATCAGCTTAAGATATCACCCATCCAATTCACTTTGACTCTGATGAACAATGTCACTGCTCCTTAGAAAACAGGAACAGGAATGGCAGACAGTCAGGATGACAGCTGAATAACCACTGGCGAGTCTTTTGGTTTTGTTTTTTTTTTTTAAGCATATCATTCACAAAAGAAGGGGGCGGGGGGAAGTAGGCTGATAAAAGTTGCTGCCCGTCTATCTGGAGGCTTAAGGTAATTAGCAGATAATTCTAAGTCTTCATTCATTCATTCTTTCTATAAGTATTTATTCAGTGCAAGGCTCTATTCTGGGAGCTGAGGATATAGCAATAAATAAAATATGCCAGGCCCCTGCTCTTGTGGAGCATATATACTAGTAGAAAGACTCAAACAAAAAATAATGAAGTAAGCAGATAAACAAGATATTAGGCAGTGCGAAGGGCTATGAAGGGAATACTCTAAGCGATATGACGGAGAGTGACTTGGGCTGCAGTGAGCAGCCTGCCGATGCAGGCTGTGCTCTGATGATGAGGGGGGACATCACACACACTGTGAATGAGTGACGAGACAGACAGCCAGACAAAGCTGAGGGAAACAGCTACTGAGTTGCAGGTTTTCTCAAAGAGGATGCCACTGGCACTTTGAGTGGGATTATTTTTCCCGTTTAGGTCTTTCCTGAGCATTGCAGGACACTTAGCAACCCCTGACCCCAGGTACTTAATATCTGTAGGGTCCCCTCTCTTAGGCATTGGGGCAGCCAAAAATGCCCCCACTCACTTCCCAAGAGGACAGGCAGTAACTCTCCTGTCTGAGAACCACTGACACAGGGGAGAACAAAGGCAAAGGCTCTGAGTTAGAAACAAACATGCCTACTCAATGAGGACAGAGAAGGCCGGTGTGCCCAGCATATACTGAGAGGCAGGGAGACAGGTGAGAGTCGACTTTATCATCACAAATGCTTGGCTGTGGTTCACTGGGTCTCCATGCTGTCAGCACAGGAAGACTGCATGTAGGTTACACAGCAGACGCGAGGCATGGATACTATAGTCACCACACGCTTTCGTCACAATATCAGGAAATGGGATTCAGTTTTGCTGCCCTGGTGCTGCTATTAGCAAAGATGGGAGAAGGCGGAAGGAAGTAAGCAAACTGCCATATTTCATTAATCCTGAAATGTAGATTCTTATTCATATTTTCATCTATCTCAAATCGGAACATGTCTCACAATTGTCACTGGCCAGGTAGAAGTGTAGTCATGATGTATCGTCACTGCCTGAGCATGTGCATCAAAGTGTGAATCAAAGCCAGCAGGGTCTTGGAAGAAAATCCTGGGGGGTAATAATGGAGCACCCTTTGGGAAATGTTGCAAGAGCAGCAGCCTTGATGGAACAAAGGACACTCAGAACTGGGAGGAAGACATTCAGAACTGGGGTTGATTTAGAAGGGCCAGACTTTGAATAGGACATTTTAAGAATACTTGAACTAATTCATTTTTTCTAATGTATGAATGTACAAGAGTGATAGAATATAACTGCTGAAGTATAAAGGTGTTTGTTCTATTTTTTTTTTAATTGAGACAGAGTCTTGCTCTGTTACGCTGGGTAGGGTGTAGTGGCATCATCATAGCTCACTGCAACCTCAAACTCCTGGGCTCAAGCGATCCTCCTACCTTAGCCTCCCAAGTAGCTGGGAATACAGGTGCACACCAGGACACCCACTAATTTTTTTAATTTTAGTAGAGATGGGGTCTTGCTCTTGCTCAGGCTGGTCTCAAACTCCTGAGCTTAAACAATCCTCCCACCTCGCCCTCCCAGAGTGCTAGGATTACAGGCATGAGCCACTGCTCCCGACCAAAATGTTCTTTCAATGAATGCAAAATTTTAAAATTCTAAATGCAAAAGTATTGTCATGGTTCAGTCGACAATGTTTTATTCTTAGTGATCACATGAATAAGAGTACATTTTACAGATTCGAGGAAATTTGAGAACATTTACTCAGCATCTAGTGAGTGCCAGGAATTTTATATGTGCTATATACACCTAATCTTCACAATAACACTCTTAAAATCCATATTATGAACTCCACTTCACAGATGTTAATAAGTGACTTCATGTAGCACAGTTTGTTTTCTCACTTAAATGAACCACATCCAATAGTTAAGGGCCAAGGTCACTCTGCAGGGACATTATGACAAAGAGTGGTCATAGCCACAAAGATATGTGCTTCCAAGATTGTTTTGGATGGTCATTCCAATTAGCTTCTCTATTACACCTTGGAAAATATCCTTTGGCCTCTGCTCAGACAGTGTGAGGAGGCCCATTTTGAGGCTACTCGGAGCACGAAGAGAGAAAAACCTAGCCTGGGACAGATGACAGGGGATTCATGAGAAGTATTGCAAAGTTAGGTAGAACTTAGGTGATTAAATAAATGAAACTATCACAATGTCTTAGACAAAAAATTTGACCCACCGGACGCTCTCTGCCCAGCTTTTATTCTTCATCTTCTGGTAACTAGTGCCCCAATTTTCCTTTGGGGGACATCCTGTCATTCCAGTCCCACGTTGTTCAGGGCAGGCTGGCTCCACCCCCTAGCACCAGGTCTAAGTCATTAGGTTCACAGTGATTGGCTGAGGGATGTGGTATGTAGCCGAACCTGGGCCAATGAGAATCAACCTTAGAACTTTTGCTCAGTCTGTGTGGAAAGTAGCATCCGCTTCCCTCTGCCATGGGTGGGCCATTGAAGAGGCAGCCTATAGCTGGATCTGTTGGCTGCCACCGCCTATGCGAGGCCCACCTGAGAACAAAGTAAGGCAGAGCAGAGCCAAGAATCAGAAAGAGACAGATCCCTGACAACGTAGAGTCTCTGGATCCAGTTTTGCCGGAAACCTCTTGAGGATGCCAGATATTTCAGTTAGTTGAGCAAATTAATTCTTTTGTGGGAAGGGTGATGTCACGTGCAAGGGACAGAGTCCTGACTTAGTATTACCAACACGACCTACTACTACGAGGATCACCTCAATGTTCGAGCAGGTAGACCACGCCGGCCTCTTATCCAAGCTGGGAAAGCAATTTCTTCTACTAGAGAGCAAGGGCCTGGTGGCCAAGCTCTTCAACGCACCGACGTCTGAAGTGCACCAACTACAATATCCCAGGGAGTCAGATCCACAACCAAGAGTTTTCTAAACTAAAGCATGCTTCAGAATCCACAAAGTACTCTCCATTGCATAGAGCACTCTGGGGTGGGTGGGATGACCCATGGCCCAGCATGGGTGTCCCTGGAAAAAAATGATGTGAGAAGCATAAGAAGACTCCACTGGGCCAATGAATGTAGCCCACTATCCCAAAATAAAGCCTGAAATCACTACCATCAGGTGTCCCCTTTAGCTCCCAGCTCTCTCTCCCCTCGTCTCTCCTCTCCCTCCCCCCTACCTTAAAGGCTTCTGTCAGGATACATCTGTGCCATGCAGGAGGGGTCACCTGAACTCACAAGCTCATCTTCTCCGTATTACACAGCTCATGTGGTATCACACAGCCAGCAGCCCCTTAGGGAAACCAGGAAAGCCTGGGATAGTTTGCTTGAGTGTGGTCTGACTGCTCCACTACACTGTAAATTCCTTAAAAGGGAGGAATTATGTCTCCTGGGCCTCCATCACACCCTAGCACCTCACACAGCGCCTGGAACAGAAATACACCATAAATATTTACTGGGTAAATGGTTTATGGTAGACAGCCCTGGAGGTGTGACTTAGGAGGACTGGTTGCTGAAGCTCTTCCCCAAGTCCACACGCGCACATTCATGCCATGCCCCTCTGGAGGCCTGGGTCCTCATCCCAACAGAGGAGGAGGTGGGTCTCTGGTCTAAGATCAAAGCTGGGAGGGCTGTACAGATGGGTGTGTTTAGCACCTTCTGTGATTTTACATGTCTGTGGCAATTGAAAACGTTGGGAGATTTATGGCTTTTCTTGCAAAATGGATGCTCTGGCAGCACGGAACATACATTGCACATGGCCGCAATGGGCCAGAAAACAGTAAGGCTGCCCCCTCATATGAGGCCTGAGAAACTCCCCCTCCAGAGCCCATGCTCTTCCCATCACAGTCCCAGCACCAAGGACAAATGTCAGTTATTTATCATGTGAACCCTGCTTCTGTTTTTGTAGTAAATAAATATTTATAAAGAGAGACTGAAAACGCTGTATCTTAAAAATCTTTAGAGAGAGCACCTTTCTATGTAGGAGTGAACTTAATCCCCACATGTTTAATAATACAGTCTATGTAGCACTTCCTTTATGTGCCGGGTACCTTTCTGAGCACATTACATTTATTTAACCCATTCAATCCTCATAGCAATCCTATAAAACACTACGAATATGCATATTTTTAAAAAGAAGAAACTGAAGCACAGAGACATTAAGTAACTGCTCCAAGGTCACACAGCCAGGAAGCAGCTAAGCCTGGAATAGAACCCAGGCAGCCTGCACATACCTATTACACATCACTGCAATGTGTTTCTGAGCTGAAAGAATCTAGCCCACCTCATACCAATCTGCTGCACTCACCTGTTAAGTTATATTCCCTAATTACCCACCATTTTTTAGATAGGAAAGTTGAGATCCAGAGATGGGAAGTGATATTTTTCCCCAAATTCATATAGCAAATTTGGGACAGGACAGGTGGCGGAATCCAAGCCTCCTGATTTCTTGCCCAGTGGTCTTTTGTACACCATGACTTTTAATCCTGGAACCTATACTAGAGTTCGACGCCGACGTTCCTTCTTTCTGAACCAAGAGAAATGAGTCATTTTACAGAGTCTCACTTACTACTTCATACAATGAGATACCTCATGACTGGGCTGATGTTCAGGTCCATGGGGCCACAGACCTGAATACAGAAGGATGTCCATTGTGGACCTGGGCACCAGGACTTACCAGCAGAGAGTGAACTTCTGTCACCCTCCACCGAGATGCTTGAGATGGAAACTGACAAACCCAGTCGTCCCAGAATGGAGAGAAAGAGTCAAGATGACTCAGATAAATAACAAGCAAAGATAGAAAAAGCATATCTCACTTCACCAATTTATTGGCACTTTAAAAAAAATATGTATCAGATATGTGTGCTTCCACCTTGATAATCTCTAAAATACATCTTCCCTGTCCCCATTTCCTCACATCCTGAAGAAAGAGAAAGCCTAGGCAGAAGGTTCTAGAAATCCCCTACAAGGGATGGATCTCAGAGATTGTTTTATTGGGAAGGCACCTCCACCCCATAAATCTACAGGATAGGTATAGAGATCCTGAGTGTATTATTCTTATTATTGCTACTAATGATGACAACAGATGTGGCCATTTTATTGGTGTTTACTATGTGCTTGGCACAGGGCTGTAAACCTCACATATTCTGTCCTACCCATCAGCACATGAAGGAGGACTATTGTTACCCCTGAAACAGAAGATCTTGGAGACATGTCCAAGAGCAAACAGCTGAGACGTAGCAGGGGCAAAATCAATAATGAAAATATAGGGCTCCTAATAACCTATACTCTGCCTCCTTCCAAAAATCTAATTGATCCCATTCAAGTAGTGTGATGCTTTTTGTTATTGTTGTTGTGAAATCAGTCAAGACTGCACAATAAGATCATTGCCAAAAGCCATTTCTTGATACTTCTTTAGGGAGCCAAGAGCTCCACAGACTCACCCTCCATGGTGGCATCCAGAATACCAGCTGAGGGTCAGCGTGTGTCACTGTGAAAAGCTAGAAAAGGAAAAACTTGTTGCTCTACACACTTGTTAGCATGAAAATAATCATGCGCTTCTTACTATTAGGTGGCAGGTTACAGGGGTCAGTCTGAGAGATGGTGCGTCAATGTGGCTCACCGAATGAGCCTGTCAGGCTGGCAATATCAATTTATTTTAGCAAACATGTATCAGCGGAATGTATACAATGTAAAAAGGTAGCTGGTGTAAACTGTCTCCAAAAAAGGAACTGCCTATTTGGCAATTTTTCCTAATGCTCATCTGGTGCCAAGGGGTTGGGGGGCAGAGCAAAAGGGGTGATGAAAAGGAGGGGGGAAATCACAGTATTTGTTTTAGAATATTTTTTTAAGACATAAGTTTCAAAAATGGAAAGTCAAAGCCTGATCCAGTTGCCACGACTAAAACAATTGTCAGGCCATTTCTAGTCACATCCCTTAATAGGTTTTGCAATGTTTCTACTCCCGTCTTGCATCAGAAGGGGCCAAATGGAAATGAAGCAATGTGATTAAACTGCTCCCTTGCAAGCATTATGAAAAGGTTTATCTTTCCAAAGTACATTCTAGCAAAATTGTTTGCTCACTGTGGGATAGCAAAGAGATAAAAGCAAATCTTCTATTAGTCTTAAGCATGTCTTCAGATGTGCACACAGTATAAGGGAAGCATCTTTATTTTCCCAGCAGCTTGCACTCCCCTGACCCAGAGTCTGTGCTGGTGTGGCAATGTGCGGTAAAGGGTTTACTCAGCAGGCTTGGAATGGCCAAACCTTGCACATTCCAAAGGAAGGACTGACTCTTGACCAGCTCCTGGGAAATAACCTCTGAGCCCCTGGAATGTCCTGTCTCCTGAGAGTGTTTTGGTACCTGAGACCTTGGGCCACGCCAAATTGTTTATGCTAACAATGTGATTTATAGTGAACAGCTGTTTTTGTTTGCCTGGGGCCCTGAGCCACCCAGTATCCGTTTGACCTCTGAGAGCAGGCGGCTGGAGACTAACAGCTGAGGTCGGTCATAGGGGTGTTCCATGCCTATGTGACTGACTTCCCCCCACCCAATAAAATTCCTGGACACCAAGCCTCAGGTGAACTTCGGCAACACTTAGCACATGTTGTCACACCTTGTTGCTGGGAGAACCAAGTGCGCTGTCCAAGACAGTCTACTGGGAGAAGACACCTGGAAGCTCGGGTCTGGTTTCTCCTGGACTCCGCCCTAGCTGTCCTTTTCATTTGCTGATTTTAATGTGTATCCTGTCACTGTAATTAAACCATAACTGTGAATATAATAGCTTTTCTGAGTTCTGTGAGTCCTTCTAGCAAATCATCAAACCTGAAGATGGTGCTAACGGACTCCCAAGTCAGGCAGGGAAGCAGGAAGGACAGGCGGTGGAAGGGTAGGAGGAAGGGTGGGAGGAAGTTAGGAGTGAAGAAAGGAAGGAAGGAAGGGAGGGAGGGAAGAAAATGAAATAAAACAAAAAGAAAACAAGCCAAGGAATTGTTCTAGTATCAAATTTCTTACTGTTTTGGCTTCAAGTAACAACAGGAAAGACAATGCCATGTATATAAGAACCTTGAAAGGCACTGAAAATAGATAAGAATCAGAGGCTGCTGGTGCAATACCCGGGGCCTAATTCAACTCTCCACCATGCTGTCACTGAGATTGCTTTGTCTAACCACTTCCCCAGCACACCTTTGAGAAGCAATAACTACTCTCTTTTGACGAAAAAGATCCAGTTTCAAAAATAAAATAAAATTTTCAAAAGTGATCTGGAAGAGACTTACATTGCAGCCTTAAATAATGCCTTTTTTTTTCTTTTCATGATCAAATAAGAGAATCAAACAATTGCTGCCTATTTATGAGCCGCCAAGGCAACTGGACAGTCTACACTTAATGCTCTGGAAAGGAGGAAGGTAGATGCTCCATACATAGACCTGATGCTGAAAACTCGGTCCTCTTACCCTTCTCAATTCATTGAAAACCACTTCAAGCAAAAATCATTTGAAAGAAATTACCTCTGTGTATTACACCATGAGTAGTGAAAAATGTCTCACAGGAGACTCGATGGTCCCGAAGCAATAAAATTTTTGCTGAAGTGCAAGATGTAATAACTCAGGGAAAAGAAGTCCCCATGACAACAAGAAGAGAAAGGAAATGAGTGAAAAATCAGAGGATTCAAGTCTCTTACAATACAAGGCATCACTAATTTGTACTTGGAAATCTGTCTTTGGGATTGAAATCCCAGAAAGTAACTTCCCCTCTATTTTGCTTTTCTGCTTGCCCAGGCGGTATTGTTAAACCTAACTACACTTCATCAAAACAGGATGGGAATCCAGGCACTAGGACGGAACCTGAATCTATTCCGCGCTTTCTGCATCTCCCAAATCAGAAGAATGTGGGTGTGCTGTGATGTTTACAGCAAGGCTGGGATGTCAGAGGATTTGATATGCATATATTTATAGAAGTTGTGGCCAATGCAAGAAACCACGGGATTTTCACACCATTAGATGCCTGGGGTCATCTTCCAAGCTCTGTGTCTTATTTCTTTTTCAGGAAGATCCCGAGAAGAAACTCCTACTTTCCCCCACTGGATTCCTTGGTTCGCTGCTCCCAGCCTGGCTCCTGAGTGGGGGCCTATCTCTCCAGACTCTTTCTTGATGTGTCCCCAAATCTCACAGGACTAAAACTTTTCAAGGGTATTACTGGCTATCATTACTACGAATAGAAGACAGGAGGAAAAAAACGCTGGAGACTCATGGAATCTTGGTTCGTACAGTCACTAGTCCACTGAGTCTCTGATTCTTTATTCTTGAGTTGTGTTGTTGATTTAACAATTTTGGCTCTATATGTCCACAGTCCTGCTTCACTTCCCACTAATACTTTCCTTACCTGAGGCCTCTATACCCAAAACATCATCAGAATAAGAAACAGCTATCAATTATTCAGTCTCTACCAAGGGGCTGCCATCCAGCTAGGCTCTTTATATACTTTATTTCATTCAATCCCATCAACAGCCCTATGGCAAAGACATTACATGTTCCACTTTGCAAAATCAAAACATTTAAGCACAGAGAAGCCAAGCTACTAGCCCAAGGTCACGCAGCTAGGACTTGGCAGATCTGAGATTTCAGCCTAGGTCAGAATGACTCTAAAAGCTGAATATAAACCTACTGAAAATACAATCAGAACAGAAAAGTGATGTTAAATTCAGCTGATAATTTGTCTGGGCCTCCACACTCAGCCAAATCTACTTTCTTCAAGCTCACCCTAGCATTTCCACAAGGTCCATAACGTTGAAGTCATAAATACTGACTTTATCATTTTAAAGTGTGTGTGCACATGTGTGTTTTTTTCCCAGTTTTAGTCTCCCATAAAACACTTGAATGATCAGCAACTCAAGAAGCCAATCATAATTCTAGTCATGAGGTGCACTGAGTGGCATAATTCAGCATTGAAAAGTCTCCCTCTAAATGGATTAAGTATGATTGAATGATGTGGGTTCTCCCTCCGTATAAACGGGGTAGAAGCAGTGAAAGTGGATGGGCATTGTGGGAGGTGGACTTAACTCTGTCCACGTGTCTATTTGATCTCCTCCACCCTGGCAGAGTTCAGTTGAAAATTCTCAACCAGGAACAACCCACTATCTATATGAGACAATTGAGTATATATATTTTTTTCTGATGGACATTTTTCTAAGACAACTTACATTTATTTTTTCTATTATTTATTTTTAATTAAAGTAATACAAGCATATAGTTGTTTTTTTGTAAAAAAAAAAAACCGAAAGAAAAAAAGGAAGCTCACGGTATAAAGGATTTACACTGCACACCACTCTGCACCTTGCTTTTCTCTGCAACAATAGCTCCTGGAGATTGTTCGTGTCAGTATATGCAGCCCTGACTCATTCTTTTCAACGACTGCATTGTATCCTTTCTGTAGATATGCCATCATTTATTTAACCAGTCTCATACAGATGAACACTTCGGTGGCTTCCAGTCTTTCATCATTAAAAGTAAAATGGGTCTTATATGTGTCCTTTTTGCTAAACAATTGATATTTTGCAAATTGAACATAGAGTAATAGTTGCTCTAAACGTGAGTACATACCTTACAGAGATGCTACTCTCCAACTCAAAAGCAGGGATACAAAATAAGAAACATAAATAGACCTACGGAGAGCACAAGCATTTGAAATGAGATCTGTCCTGAAAATTATGCAATGCATGGTTAGTGAATCCACACTCCTGAAAGAATCAGCAAAAGCATGGCCACTGAGAATGGAAAATGTGGACGATCTCTAAAGCATCATGAAATTTTTAGAATATACATTTCCTTTTGGTAGCGTACATGGGAAATGTAAATGCTCAACCTCACCTGCAGAGCATGTTACATGGGACATTAACATAATACAATTTAGACACAATAGCAATGTCAGTCATAGATCAGACCAATCACTGCTGAAAACATTTCTCCCCTCACTGCTGAGTGATGCCACAAATTTCATCTGTGATTGAGATGCTAAGTTAACTCAAAGAATACAGTTTTTACATGTGAGGGCAGGGAGAACCGGCATCCCCAGACACAGCTGGCAAGAATGTAAATATTAATATAAGCTTCCTTGAGGGGAATTTAGCAATGTGTACCAAAAGCCTTTAAATCATTCTAACTGCTCACCCTTTAACCCAGTAATATATGCCCAGGAATTTATTCTAAGAAAATGTGTGAACGTGTGTATGTGTTTTCTGTTCCCATTTGTTCATTGCAATGTTTTAGGACTAGGGAAACATTGAAAGCAATTTAAATGCCCAATTGTATTGCATCAGCTAAATACATTATAATACAACCATACCAAACAATGAACACTACACAGCCAATAAAATTCATGTGGTAAAGAAATAGTTTTCAAACTGTGGGTCACAAATCATTAATGAGTCATGAAACCAATTTAGTGGGCCATGGCTAGCTTTTTAAATAGAATAGAAGAATAGAAAATATAAGAGTCCATTACACATAGTAAGATTAAGTATGGTTTCATGAAACTTTTTTTAAAATGCATGTGTGTATAGCATATATAATAGGTCATTATACAAAATGCATTTCTTATTGTGGGGTATAATAAAAAAATTGAAAGCTACTGTGGTAATAGAATATTCAGAAGAACAGGAATATGTCAATTTTCTATGTTTAAGTGGAAAGCATAGGTTTAAAAACTGTAGTATAATCCCAAATTTGAGATAATACCAATAATCAAATATATATGCATATATGTGCACAGAAAAGACATCTTCCAGATAGGAGGATTATGGGAGAATGTAATTTTTCTCTATGTGCTTTTGGTATTTTCTAAACTTCATATAATGAATAATTATTATGTTAATAATTAGAACAAAACAAAGGCTATTTTTCAATTTGTGGTTGTGGTTAAGTAAATCACAACCTTTAGATCGTTCCTAAAAGCAAGTCGATGGTGACAGAATAAACAAATAAGATGACCAGGAAACCAATCCATCCTCCAATACACTCTTATGAAAAGTTGTCTTTCGGAAATGCTACGTACCAATGCGTTTAAGTAAGCAGCACGGGCCTGTAAACAAAGTGCATATGAAAAATAAAATAGTAGTAGTTCAGAATTAAAACTACTCTATATCATGGTGTAATAACATATGGAAGTGACTACTATTACTATAATAAAGAAAGGGAGGTGGGAAGGAAGGAATAGAATGAAATAGAAGGAAGGAGAAAAAGAAAGTACCCAAAATACCTGACATCCTGGGGGGAAAAAGGAAAACCTGTCTTTGAAAAGCAACAGCAAAGAACCTGATGAAGCTTTCATATGATGACTAGAGGTTTCAGCCACCAAATATCCTTCTCAAGTTATTAAATTTTAAAATGCCCAAGAACTCAATAAACTCATTGCTTTAATTCATAATGAGTTAATGAACTGGCCAATGACCTGACCTCCTCTATAACTGGATGAGAAGTTTTACGAGCCAGCTCTACTTCAGGCTCAGGTGATGACTTCACTGTTAGATGAACACAGTTACATTAAAAAAAAAAAAAAAAAAAAGTTGAGAGGAGCTTTAGCATGGAAACATAATCATTAGGGGCTTTATTTAACATTCTGCTTTACCCTAGCAGTAAACCGGTGTGGTGTGTGGTTGCTGAAATTATCCAATATTCGACAAGGAAATGTCAAGCTCTTCTGTATTCTTTCCATTCCTTTATTTTCCAAATCATTCCTGAGTGTGGCTATGACCCTGGCCTCCAAATGCTTATATTCCGTTGAGGGAGCCAATGGCCTCTTGTGGATTTCTATCTCGTAGGTGACTTGGAGTAATACTCTGAATGGAAGCGAATGCTTGCTGAAGGAAATTACGGATGAGAAGGGTTACAACCATCCTTCCTACTGCCACTCGGACAAGACATAAATACAAAGAACAACGGGAGAAAAGTATGATAACTCGAGAAAAGTAAATCACTTCTAGGCAGAAGAGGAAAAACATCTGAGCCTCGCTGGTCACATTTTGAGGACAAGAGGGAAAAACTTGTTAGGCAGCTGGACAAACCCATCCTTCTGAATGTTACTGTGAAAATTTAGGCCCAAACTAAGATGGCTTCATTGATCTCATAGGATTTTCAAAGGGTATACTGGTCAAATTTATACCAATTTTTCATGCTGTGTGATTTATTTGTGTATTTCTAAAACCTTACACAGTAGTAGAGTTAGCATCCAATATTAGGTAAATATAGTTACTTGGCTGGAATTCAATGAGGACTTGAGAAAAGAAACATACATCCTTAAGGAGCACAACTGGTTTAAAAAAATATATATAACCTACCAAAGGTACCCGAATCAACTTGTCTATATTCTATATGTCTACTGATAACTGACTTATTTTTTAAAAATGTCTATCTCTTCTACTTCCTTTATTAGTATTTATTTTCTAGAGCTTTGCATGTGCTATCTCATTTAATCTTTACAACTACTCCATGAAGTATGAACTGTCAGTACTCCCATTTTACAAATGAGGAAACTGAGTCACATACCAGGTCAGAAACTCATCCAATGCCCTACAGCCAGCAGGTCATGAAGCCAATAATCAGAGTCAAGCAGTTGGCTCTAGAGCCCGTGTTCCCTGACTGCCCTGTATTTCCAAGGTAGTCTAAATGTTCAGCAGATGGTACCTCATTCTTTCTCCCAAAAGTCACTTGAGATGGCCTGTTAAAATATTGTGGCCTTCCGCAAGTCACTCTATGTACATATGCCCTTGCCAGGTATTATCTGAGAAACCAAGGTAATTTCCCAGCTTCATTCCTCAGTAGCTGAAAAGCAAATCAAAATAAGACAAAAGGAAAGGAATATGAGGGTTCTTGGGCAGTCTATGTACAAATAAAATGGTTTTAATAAAGGAATGGCAAGTGAAACATATACCAGTTACCTGGTACCTTTGGTAGACCAGATAACCCTTCTCACGGAGTCTCAGATATGTACAGGAAGTCAGACTCTATGTTCTAGGTTTTGTACCTTCTGAGATCTGGCAGAGGCCTGCAGGTTTTAATGAAAACAATTTGCATTGTAATGTGCACAAGGTAGCAGGTTAATTTTAGGATGGAGTTAGTTGAGTAGTTTTTATTCTCTGATAAAACCTAATTATGTCAACTCACTCCCAACAGAATCCCCAGGGCAGTTTTCTAATAAACTGAAGTTTCTGAATGGGCCACACATCACCAAAACATTACAACAGCAACAAAGCATAGGAATCTTCTTTCAGAATTGAATGAAACTAGGTGCACTAAAGAAACCTAATCATAGATGAACAAGAAGACATATAAAAGCTTCTCCATGTCTTCTATGCCTTCCTTCCAGCTCCATGTTTCTTGCCCAGAGAAGGAAAACTTTCAGCATAAATATGCCTATGAATCACAAAACAAATACAGCCAATAGTTTTTCAGAAAAAGAGGTTCCAGGACAAACATTCAGGCGCTGTCTAGTGCCTTGTCCCCTCGTATCCCCTTCTTTTCCCTCCTCCTTTACTCATTCTACTCTTACGCTGGGCAGCGTCCCACATATACACGTTACACAGAATGTCAGGTGTGATTCAACAGATGTCATTGTGAA
Source organism: Indri indri (assembly GCA_004363605.1). Taxonomy (NCBI): domain Eukaryota; kingdom Metazoa; phylum Chordata; class Mammalia; order Primates; family Indriidae; genus Indri; species Indri indri. Next base: position 19,284 of record RJWJ010010656.1, on the reverse strand, counting down.
AATGGAAGGAAAAACGACCAGTCAACAGCCTCTCAAGGACTGTCTGTGCATAAATACACTGACGGGCTTGAATTTCAGTGCTGTGGTCAACTGGGCCGGCCCACATGTGGGCATGCGAACGTGTTCCTGCCAAGTGAGTCAGGCAAGCTGGGAATGTTAATTCATTTGAATACCAATTTGTGAAAAATATTGCTTTGTGTGAAAGAAGGGTATTTCATTATTATGCAGGCATGTCTCATCAGGGAAAAAAAATGAAAAGAAAAAAAGCAAAAAGACAAAGGCTAGTCCATAAAAGGTAGTTCTTCAAGGCAACCCTCAATCTAGAATACGTTGAGTGTGCTCCAGGGATCCCCAAGGTTAGACTGGAGTTACAGCCCCCAAACCCCTATCTGTAATAACATACAGTGCAAGTACCTTTAAAAATAAGAATCATTCCATTTCACCATGAGACATTTATGTACCATGTCCTTTCTCTTCTCCAAGCCTTTGCACACTCTGTTCCTCATGCCCTGACACTATTCCCTCATCACCCACTCTTAATGTAAATGACTGAATCCCTACAAGTCCTTTACTTCTCAGTTTAAATGTCCCCCTCTTTGGGACACCATGGCAGGTACTGTTAATTGCCTGCATAACAGGTGTCCCCCTTCTGTTCTCGCTAACGGAACTCACCTTTTGTTTGGGCAGCAATGTGCTTAGTTCTCGAAGATGACTCAAGGTTATTCTCAGACAGTCTGTTCTGTTTTGCCAGTGACTGAGTGGTCTAAGATTAGGCAGACTCACACACCCAACAAGGTGCTTGTAAGTCCCATGGGTGTCTTATGTCCAACATAACAGCCCTGCTCTTCACCCTCGAACTGCTCCCCTTCAGTAAATGGGGAACTGGAGTTCTTCCAGCTGTCCAACCATAAACCCAGGATTCACCCATGACCCCACACCTTATCTTCAAAATAAATCCCCAGCCCAACCAGTTCTTGCCATGTCTATGCTCACCAGCCCAGTCCAAATAACCATCACCTCCCACTTGGAAAATTGCAGGAACCTCTTGATGAGTTTCCCTGCTTTCTCTCTTGTCCCCTGCAATTGATCTTTCACATATCATGTCTGCCCCCTGTTCAAACCCGCCAGGGGCTCCCATCTCACCCAGGGGTCTTATGTGATTTGGCTCCTGGCCACCTCATATCTTAGCTCCTTCCCTTCCTCACTCTGTTCCAGTCGCATTGGCCTCCTTGCAACCTGCCAAACACACCAATCGCAGCCATGCATTAAGGCTATTCCCTCTGGCTGAATGTCCTCCTCCCAGATTGCACATGGCTGGTTCCCTTTCTTCCTTCCTTCAGCAGTCTACCCAGCAAGCCTTCTCTAACTACCTTCTCTAACCTCCACTTATTCTCTCTCCCCTGCTTTATTTCTCTTCGTTGCATTTACCATCATCTGTATTTACCTGTTTACCTATTTATCATCTATCTTCCCCAAAAGAATATAAGCTCCATGATATTGTATTTAATACTCACAGAAAGAACCCTTGCTATGAGCCAGGCATGATACTAAGCATTCTCCTATATTAACTTATTTAACTAAGAAGGAAGTTGGCTTCATTCACTGTGTACACTCCATATCTACAACAGTGCCTGGCACATAGCAGTTACTGGTGAAAAAAATTTGTTTAAATAAATGGATAATGTAATAAATTAGTGTGAACCAGTTGTGACCAGGGGCATATAGAGGAAATACACTGAGGTCTTCTAGAAGGAATTTTCTCCCCAATAACTGGCAAGTACTGCCTTAAGAAAAAGTCCTTTTACTTTCCTCCCCTCCTTCTCTCCATATCCTCATGTGAGGATATGATTCCTGGAACTGCAGCTACCATCTTGAGATCCTGCTGCAACCGTCATCGTTTAAAATCCAACAGGCGACAACAGCACAGTGGAAGGATGTCAAGAGCCCGAATCCTTCATACGCTGGTAAACTGCAGAAGCTATCCCGGCCCCGTGTGTCTGGATTTCTTGCTAAGTGACATCTAAGTATCCTAAATCACTGTTCTTTAAGTTTCCTCTTGCTTACAGCCAAAAGTATCCAAAGTGACACATTCTGCATTTATTAGCCTAAATTGTGATTGTCATTTGCTTGTCTGTCTCATCTGGACTGAGTCCACAGGGATGAAGGTGCCTTACTGACCATCCCCTACTGTCTAGTGCAGCACCTGGCAAGGAATGGGATGCCTGAAACGTTTGTCTAAGAAGTGATGCATTTCCCTCGTTTCTCCTCCCCAAGTTCCCGGTAACTAAAACCAAATGCTGACCCATTTCTGTCTTTCTGCACCTTTACAGATATCTGTATGTCAGACCTGGCATCTCCCGGCTCTCAGAATGCTAGCACACATCTTAAAAAGTCAAGTCATTCTCAAGCTACATCTAAATCTAATGGACATTTTTCAGACTTCAGTGTAGAAAATCTTAGTGACATTCAACGTGGTTGATCACTCTCTTCTTTTTAAAATCCTCAGTTCCATAAAACTGCATATTTTTTTCTTGTTTTCCTCCTACATCTTTGGTTCCTTTACAAGTTCATCATGTGTGTTCTGCACTCAATTTCAAAGCCTAATCCTAAACTCCCTACTCTCACCACCATATACTTGCTGCCTGTGAAAACCATCATGGACCACGGCTGCTATCAACATTATGCTGACAATTCCCCGATTTAAATCTCCTATACCCATCCTCTCCTCTGAGCTCAGATACATACAACCCATTACCTATTTCATGTCTATACATGGATGTCTCAAAACCGCCTGAAACTCAACATTTTTGGAACCGAACTGATTATTTCACCTGACTAATCATGGCCCAGATGAAGGTATCAGAAACCTTCCTCGAACTGACTTAAGACATAAAAGGAAATATATTGGCTCAAGAAACTTTTGGACAGAGCTGGTCTTGGGCATGCCTAGATTCAGGCATTTAAATAACAAAAGAAAGTCAATCTCAGTCTCTCTCTCTCTCTCTCTCTCTCTCTCTCTCTCTCTCTCTCTCTCTCTCTCTCTTCCCCATCTCTCATCTCCAAATTATCTCCATCTAATTATTTTCTATCCTAATGCAAACTACCTTTCTCCATAGGTAAAACACATAACCAGAAGCAGCTGCAGCACTTCATCCTTGCTGCTCCAAGACTCCAAAGGTAAGGCCCCTTCACCTTCACCTCCAACCTTAAAAATCCATGAAAAGGAATCTTATCGCGCAAGGCTGGGTCTCTAAGTCAATGCCTGCACCTGTCATGTTGCAGCACAGTATGAAACAACCGCGTCAGCAGGGTTCGCTGAAGGGAAATCTCACCAAAAACCATAGGGTTGGATAAACAGTTCTTTGAATGAAGTGGGTACAGGTGTGCTGGACAGGTAAACTGAGCGAACTCTCATCCCCCAAAGGCAACCCAAGTGATTTCCTTCCAATTTTACAACCCTAATATCATTCAAAGTCATCCACTTCTTTCCATCCTCACTGCCATCTCTCTAGTGTCAGCCACCAGAAACTTTTTCCCTGGACTAATGTAAGAACCCCTTATATCTTGCCCCTCCAATCCATTCCCTACATAGCAACCAGGCTGATCATTTCAAAGTATGCACTTGACCACACCATCCCTCTTCTGAAACCATTAAACATCCCTCCATCTCTCCTAGGACAAAGCCCCCAATCTTTAACATGCTCTAAAAGTCCCTATGTGTTTTTCCTCTCCGGATTCATACAAAGTCCTGCCTCTCCCTCTCCCTCTGTCACTGTGCTCTAGTACTCTGGGCTTTTAGTTCTTCCAACATGCAATGCACCTTCCCACTGTGAGGCTTTTGCACATGCTATTCCCTCTGCTTGGACTGCCCCCCACCACACACACACACAGACATATATGCACACATGCATACACACATGCACACACACGTGTACACACAAACATACACCTTCACGTCCTAGTCATCCTTCAGATCTCATCTCAAACACAGCTATTCAGGGAAATCTCACCAGACCCTCCCACAGGTTAGATTTCTTGCTATATATGCTCAAATCGCACCTTTATTATGGTCTTTTACAATGGTGTGTATTGCTCCTTTGGAGTAGTCATAATGCTCATAATCTTAAATTTATTTACTTTGAGTGATTGTATCTTTCTTCCCTTCTGAAGGCAAATGCCACAAGAGCAAGAATCCATTACATTTGCTTACGTTTGTCTCTCTAGCACCAAGCACAGTGCCTGGCACACTGGGAAGGGTTGAGTGAAAAAGTTCTGAATAATTCCTGGAAGGTATAGAGATTAAAAGTAAAGATCCTGGAGTCAAACGGGTTAAAATCTAAGGTCAGTCAAGGCACTCCTTCTTTCAGTTATTTTGTGTGTCACCTTGGGCAGGTCACTTACAATTCTCCTTTTTTCAGTTTCAGTTTCTTTATCTGTAAAATGTGGATAACAACAAAGGTTCTTATCAGGGTTTCACAGGATGATCTGCCTAAAACACTTAACTTAGCACAATGCCTGGAACGTAGAAGGCAAATGCATCCATCACAATTGAGTTTGGCCAAGACCAGCTGAAAACTCAAAGCAGTATGGCGTAAGCAGTACAAAAATGTATTCCTGTCTTATCCAAAAGGAAAAATCTTGTTGTCTCATCATTTTCAAGGTGTGGCTTCCTCTATGTAGCACCTAATGACTATGTAAGTTTCAGCCATCACGTTCCTATGTTCGCCAACAGCAAAGAGAAGAGCTTCCTCATAAGGACAATTCCCAGAAGTTGCACACAGCATCTACTCTCAAATCCCACTGGTCGAAGCTTAACCTCGTTAGCCACATCGAGCAGAAAGGAGACTGGAAAATGTAGTTCTTTATCCCCGATTGTCACGTTCCCACCAAAAACTGAGGGACAAATAGCCTCTATCTCAGCAAAATAGTGCAAGGAGAATCCTTCCATGAAAATTGGTCATTTCAAGTCAAGGAGTAACTCCATAAAAGATTATTTGCACAGATGAGATTGCAGAAGCACCAGCCACAGCAACTCATCCCGTGGTGGTAACAGGCATGTAAATGTGCTTGTTGAATTTTAAAGAAAACAACCACTACTGAGGCACCAGATGTGAACCTTCCCAATCCATGGGCAGAGGCTTCATAGGGAAGTTGTTCAGCCCTAGTTTTGTTCAAGCTCCCCCAACTTCTTCCCTCGTCATGGTGGGAGAGAAGCCTTCCGCGGTCCTTGCCACTGTCACTCACATTTGCCTGTCTTCAGATTTGCTCTCTAAATATATGCAAGATGCTGACAGGTGCCGTACTGGACTTCTCAGGGAGCCCCAGGGCAGTCTCCTGCCTACACAATTCCCCTGTAGGGCAGGTCGTGAACAGGAGGACTCTGGCTTTGTTATACCTGACACAATGGGAGCTTCTCCATCTGTCACTAACCACTACCTTAGAAATCTAATCTTGCTTCAGAGTTAAAGCCATCCTGTCACTCTGCTTAAATTCACTTGGGAAAAGTTAAAAAAAGGAATCTTTGGCCTTACTGGAATTCTCCAGTCTTATAGAAAAATGATTCTCCAGCAGTTCAAAGAGAAAAAAGAAGTATTTACTTTTCTCCCCTTTCATGCAGAAGAGAAAGGAGCATTGAGTATTATTTTGATAACAGAAACTAAACTCTAAATAAAAGCATCCAACAGCAATAACTACAGTCAAACCACATTATTTTGTTTCATCTCATGGTAATTGTACATGGAATCACCATCTTTATTATTAAAAGCTTTTATCCAGGGCCAGTAGATGCTTGGGGCACAAAGGGACTGTGTTTTACTGAATCTATATCATTACTTGGGGACTACATGGAGGTCTCTCCCAAGAACTTTGAAATAAAATTGCCTTCTGACAACTTATCAAAACGTATAAAGAATTTTAAAGTGAATACTCCTTCCATTTTCTGTACAGACATGTGCATTCCAGAGCACACGGATACCCTCTGCAGCCTTGTTTGGAAAAGCAAAAAGATGCAAACCACACAGATGTCCATCAAGATAAAAGTGGTTAAGTAAAGCCTGACACATCCCTATGGGGAAATACAATGAAGATATCACCAAATAAAGAGCCAGACTTCCGAGCACTGTCATGGGAAAGTATTCATGATCTCACAACAGGAAAACAAAGGAGATAAAACAAGTAAGCAAACAGGTAAACAAAGCAAACAAACAACACAAGTAAAACAAAGAAGTAAACAGACCAAATGCAGGCTCTGAAGTTAACCTGGGTGGCTTAAGTACTTCCCAGCTCTGTGACTGCAAATTATTCATCATCTCTAAACCGGAATTTCCTTATCAGAAAAATGAGGTAATGACAGGGCCCTTTCATAGGATCCTGTAAGGATAAACACAGCAACTAGTCTAGCAGACAGTTGGCATGGGGTTAAGTGTTAACTACTGGTGTCGGCGGCAGTGTTCGCCATCCATAACTTCTCATCGGTGTCATTATACTCTATCAATGACCACATCTTAATCTGCTGTATTAATCACTCGAAGGGAAGGACACAGCAGGCTGTAAGCAGTGGCTCCCTTCTGGGGAATGAAGCTGGCAGTGCGGGAAGGAGGATATGAGCCGTGGAGAGAGGAAAAGTCTTTATTTTATTGTCATTTATGTTAGTTGTCTTTTTTCTACAACAAGCTCACGTTACTTTCATAATAAGGGTGTTTTCTGCATTTTTGTTTTAACATTGGCCTCTGAGTATCAAACTTTACTTGCACCTCTTAATGTATTAGTGCAGAGACACACAAAATTCCCAGGAGATTCTAAGCGACGGGACTAGATGGTAACTTAACTGGAAACAGTAACATGTCTCAAGAAAGAATGTAACTACATATGGGCTGGGGGTGGGGATGTCCCTGAGTCCTGGCAGCTTAGGAGGGATAGATACAACAGAGGCAGCAGAGCCATCCAAGCAGCATGCAGGGGAGAGGGAATTCTGGCCCTCAGACCCACATTTGCAGATGGATCCTCCAGGTTCCTCATGGGGCTTTTGGTCTTTGTTATGGGCTCAGCTGTGTCTCCTCCTTCCCCCAAATTCATATGCTGAAGTCCTAACCCCAGTGCTGCAGAATGTGGCTGTATTTGGAGAAAAAAAATCTTTAAAGAGGTAATTAAGTTAAAATGAGGTCTTATGGGTGGGCCCTAATCCAACATGACTGGTGTCCTTATAAGAAAAGGAGATTGGGACACAGACAAGGACAGAGAGACAGCCAGGTGAGGACACAGGGAAAAGGGAAGGTGGCCGTCTGCAAGCCAAGCAGAGGGGCCTCAGAAGAAACCAGTCCTGCCACGGACACCTTGATCTTGGACTTCTAGCCTCCAGAATTGTGAGAAAATATATTTCTGTTCTTTAAATCACCCAGTCTGTGGTATTTTCTGTTATGGCTGCCTTAGCCAACAAAAATACTCCGTTGGTGTTTCTTTTCTCATACAAAATAATTTTACATTTTCTATGTATAAATTCATCAATCTTTTCTTTTATAGCTTCTGGGTTGTTTTGGTTTTTTTTAAATCTCGCTTTGAAAGGATTTTGCCATCCCAAGAGTACTAAGATATATCCATATTAGCTTCTAATACTCTTCTAATTTTTGTTGTTGTCATTGTTGATGTTGTTGTATTGTGGTGCTTTGTTTGTTTCATTCTTTACCTGCAATTTATTTATGTAATTTATGTGTGATCAGGCTCTAAATTTGGGAGACTTTTTTCCCCCATAAAAGATAGTCTATTGTCTATATTATTTTTCCCCAGCTTTATTAAGGTCTCATTGACAAACATCCCTTTTTCATAATCATAAAAGTGTTAAAATTATGTTATAGAAGTACAGTTTTGACACAGGACGATGATCATGATATACTTTTAGGTGAAAAGAGTAAATTATTAAAAAATACACATTTTTGAAAGAAATAATTTATATATGCTGCATAAGTATTAAAAATTTACAGAAGACTATACACTAAATTATTAGTAATAATTATCTTTGGGTAGTAGAATTTTTTTATGCTTTCTGTCTTCATTGAATAATAATGTATTATTTAAATAATAGTAATCTGAGTAAAATCCCACTGCATCCCAGGTGCTCTACTGAGTGCCAGGCAGTGAGGAAAGCTTGGGACCACCTGACTTCTACAGAACTGCAGAGTGGGATTCTGGGCTTCAGACCAACCTGCTTTAGGATCACGGTTACCCTGGGCAAGTTATTTAACGTTTTCTACTTTAGTTTCCTCATGTGTAAAATGGGGATAAGAATGGTTTCCCTCTCATGGGTTGTCATGAGGACTGCTAGTAGAGATAACGCATACAAGTTCTTGGTGGGTATAACAAGTACTCAATCAACAGAACTTTTCTTATAAGTGCAAAGGAGAAAGCCCAGGGAATAATAGCAGGCAAAGAGACACAGAAATGGGGCACAGCCTGCCCTGATCAGGACAGGAAGAAATCCTGTTTGTAGGCTTGTTGCCAGGTGTAGCCAAGGGAAACAAGAAATAAAGTCAGACTGAGCAAGGAAACAGGCTTCGAAAGCTCTCGTGCTCCAAACCAGGTACCTTGGACTTTGTAAAGTCTGGGCAGTATTCGTGTCACAGAGCTTCACCCACAAGGAATTGATAGCATTCCTAAAATTCCAGCTAAAGTACTATTCGTGAAAACACTTTTCCAAAGGCAGTTATCAACCTCAAGGAGGGAAAAAGAGTCTTCCCCATAGAATAAGAATGTGGGCATGATGTCACTATGTTCCTGAGCAAAACACCTGGTGTCTCTGCCACCAGCCCCTCCCTACAGAGCCATCACACAACCAAGGCAGCAGGGTCAGACGCATTCCTAAGCAAGGTGACAGAGAAGGGTTGTTTTCCATCCTTCGCACTGCCTTGAAATAGCTTAGGCTAAAGGGATTTTTTTCCTCCCTTTCCTTTTAAAGAATATACAGCCTGGGGCAATTCTTCTACCTCGGCTGCCCCACACTGGGAAAGGACAGCTGAGTCACAGGGTCTCTGAAACTGCCAGTTCACGGTAGGGCTCAGAAAATCAATACCTCTCTCTTAAGTTATCCGAGGTACTGAGACTCTTAAACCAAAGTACAGCAGGTAGACGTTACCAACAACCTTTCACGGCTTTGGAAGATGTGGGTTTACCTCCCAAACACCCTCGAAATGCGGCAACAGGAGCTCTTTTCTGAGAAGCAGACATGTTGAATTCAGCTGTGAAAGTGGTTGCCAGAGAATCACAGGTATGAGAGAAGGATGTCCCAACTTTCAAGTAGCAATTTTGGATGCTGCTACATCCTTAGCATCTTCTCCCTCAGAGAAGCAACATAGCCTGGTGGCTAAAAAAAAATGTTCCCTGAATGTCTATGTTAGAATCCAGTTTCCATCACTAATGATTTATGTATCTTTGAGCACCATTCTTATGTCCCCATGCCTCAGTTTTCACATTAAATACAGTACCTAAACTCAACAGGGGAGGCTGTGAGGATTAAGCAAGATGAAGCAAGGATGCACTAGGGCTTTCTTTTAATCACAGAAGCACTCAGTGGAAGTTAGCTATTAAGAATGTGTAATATGCAAAAGCACAATTGCTGGAAAGCAGAAATCACAAAAGCTAACCTCCTGTATGATCTATTTATTTAAAAATTTGGCCTTTTTTTTTTAAAAAAAAAAAGACATTTTGAGGAAGACTTCAGAATCTTAAAATAAGTTAAAAGAAATCAGGAAGAGAAATCTCTTTCCGAAAAGAAGCATTCCAATATAAGGGCCTAATGACGACTGGATGATCAATAAGAAGTATTTTTGTTACTATTCCCAGTTCCCCATTGGTAGTGGGGGAGAAGGGAGGAAGGGAATGAGGGAAGAGCCAGACTCTCACCCCACAGGGCAGTGGGATGGACCCCAAGGCAAAAAAGATAGCAGTCAGGTAGTGGGGAAAATGGAGGCTGAAGCCCTGGAGCCCTCAAGAAGTTCAAGGGTCACATAGGAGATTGGCCGGAACCTAATAAATGACCCTGGGGCTTAACAGGTCCAAGGTTCACAAGCTTCCCAAGGAATCGCAGCTGAGAAACTTCAGAAAGATCCTTCAGGTTACAATTACACACAAGCTGAGGAAGAAAACATCATTGTGTGTTAATAAGAATCCCCCAACCTTTATATATATAAAGTCAAGAGACTAGAATTGACAAGGGAATTTTTTTTCCCAAAATGGGAATTTATTTTCATAAAAAGTCTTACAGAAGCATAGAAAATCAAATCACGCTTAATTCTACATTGTGGGCCTCACCTTAAATGAAAATAAAATGGCACAGAATCAAAGATTTTCTAGAAATTCTGGGTTTTCTAGTGGTTATATTAAGACTGATCAAATGCCAAATCATCTCTCCCTCGCTACTTGAAGTGAATCTGGGCAGGAAGACTTAATGTGATGAAACGATTTCACTTGCTATTTGAAGAATTCTCTTGTAAGATATACAATCCCTTCAAATTTTCCTAGGCAGCTGCTAGGGGTTGCTAAGGAAGTGATAGAAATAGAAAATATTCTAAATAAATAATTAGTGATTTCTAAGGAGCAGGTTCTGCAGGATTTTTAGGATTTAACACATCTTAGGTACAGAGACTGGACACGTCTTCTTTCTAACTTTCCCTCTCTCTCTCCTTCCCTTTTTTCTTTTTTTCCCTTTTGGGATAAAGAAAAGATGCAGAATCTTCAAGCAGAGAGCCAGAGAGGAAGATTTCAAGCTGCTCTAGTTGGTGCTCACCTTGGAAGACAGACACTACCAGACCCAGGCCCTCTAGCTCCACGCAAGCCAGTGGAACACTTGGAGCATCTATTTTATTCTGTCGTACTTCGGGGAAAGATTGAATTTGAACAGAGGAGTCTCAAAATAGACATCTGTTGTGCTGGCATCAGCATCCATTTCCTTTCTTTGATTACCAGATCGTGCCTCCAGGGAAACTGACACCTTCCTATGCTCCAGAGGCAGTGCTTCAAGCCTCCCACCCACTGGCAACAGGACTGGTGGATGGATGTATGCAGGACCCCTAGGAACCCATAAGCTACAACGAGGCTTCTGCAAAGACTTCTGGGACAAAGATGGTGAGCTTCTCCAACTGCACTTGGGAAAGAGAACTGGGCCAGCATCCACTTTACGGCCACAAGGAAAGACGTATTGGGAATGCAGCCAACCACCTCAGTGGCAGTAAAATACAGAAGTAGTGACATTGTTTAAGCCCTAATTAAGCCACATCAAATTTAAAAAGATATCCCCAACCCCCATCCAGGGCTTCTCAGATACTTGATCCATTAAACTCCTTTTTTGGTTCATGTTCGGTTCAGATTTGACCTGGGATTTCTGTACGTTATAGCCAGAAGGATCCTAGCCAATAGAGTTCTGCAGCTGAAATGGAGTTTTGAAGCACTGAAATCATTTTTTTCAACACAAATATATAAGTAAGAACTAATATACACAGAACAAACACACTATTCTGTTCTAAATAAGGAAGTCAGTGGTCCTGGGTGAGGTCATGGGGTTTGTTGGTTGAAATCATAATTTTCAGATTCTAAATGGGTTAGGTACCCATTTAATATCTGTCATATGTGTTATGATAACATTTTTAATATTAAATGCCTTAACATGTATTTATGGTAACATGGTGTGTCCATCGTTCACATTGAGATAGTCAAAGGAGTGCTAAGAAGGAAAGAAAAATTCCACCTACCAATATTCTTTCTATATCTGAAGACAAATAAAAAAAAAATTGGCTCAAAAGGGAGTAAAAGGAAGGAAAAAATAATCAACTTGTATTTAAGTTTGTTTTAAACATGGCTCTAAACACCTCTTTTGATATTTGTTTATTGTTTACTGAAAGTGAACTTTTTAAAAAGCCTCTTATTTTATGATACAGGGACAAAATATACAGGGTTAATACAGGTTGGAAGGAGCAAGGAGCCACTCATATCATATCTCTGGAAATGCCTGACTTTGGACTCAACCTATGTCACATAACCACCACCTGGTGGCGGTGTACTTAAATAACAGCCATAGCTCAGAGAGTTATGTAAACATCTCTTAAATTTTGACCCCAGCAACATTAAGGTCATTTTATGGTACCAGATCAATACTAGATCTTCTCTCCAGATGGGGGAGATTTAAGAACCACAAAATTAAGACACCAGAAACCTGGGTTGGGGTGGAGTAACTATGAAATGTAGGCACATATCAGTGGCAACACCGTATTTACCAGCATTTTCCAACGAGTACAGCTCTTACCACTAAGAGGTGAGCCCACATGATTACAAGAAAAGGCCACACCAAGGATAAGATGGTTGAGCAGAGACTGGAATGAAGGGAGGATGCCAGCCACAGAATTATCTAATGAAAGGAACACAACAGGTAGAGGAAGCCACAAGTGCAAAAGCCCTGAGGCAGGGCCATGGTTCGCTTCTCAAACAGTTAACACAGCTCAAGCAGAGAAGCAAAGAAAAGAGGGCAAATGAATATATTAATAGTTGGAGAAGTGGGTAGGGGTCCCATCCTTGGCTTTTCTCTAGTTACTAGAAGCTGCCTACATTCCTTGGCTCATGGCCTCTTCCTCTGTTTTCAAAGCCAGCAAAAGTGGATTGAGTCCTTCCCAATCCTTCTGGTTCTGTCTCTCTACCTCCCCTTCCACTGACAATAGTCCCCCATTATCTGTGGGAGACAGATTTATTTCAAGACCCCCCACGGATGCCTGAAACCACACACAGTACCAAAACAAACCCTGTATATACACTATGATTTTTCCTATACATACAGATTTATAATAAATTTTAATTTATTAATTAGGCACAGTAAGAAATTAACAATAACTACTAACAATATAAAATAATTATAGCAATATACTGTAATAAAAGTTATCTGAATGTTCTCTCTCAAAATATTTTATTATACTGTACTCGCCCTTACTAACGCAAGAACTTTTACCTTTTCACTTAAGGGAAGCAATTTATGGTTTCTCTTTGGCATATCCAAATTGTCAGCATCACTACTCTTGCACTTTGGGGCCATTATTAAGTAAAATAAGGGTGACCTGAACACACAGACTGGGATACCATGGTAGTTGATCTTATAACCGAGAAGGCTACTAAATGACTAACGGGCAGGACGGGGAGGATTCATGTCCGGGAAGGACAGAACAGAATGGTGAGAGATTTCAGCACACTACTCAGAACACCATACAATTTTAACTTTATGATTTATTTATTTCTGAAATTTTCCATTTAATATTTTCGGACTGCGACTGACCATGGGTTAACCAAAACCGAGAAAAGCAAAACCGTGGATATGAGGGGACTACTCTGTAAGGTTCCTCGTGATTATACTGGGTCCATCCGAATAATCCAGGAAGAGCTCCCATTTTAAAGTCAGCTGCTGAGCAATCTTAATTCCATCTGCCACCTAATTCCCTTTGTCACATAATCTAACACATTCATGTTTCAGGGATTAGGACACAGGCATTTTGGGGAGGTTGTTATCTGCCTACCACAGAGGGTTAGGCAGCAGGTTAGACAAGCAACTAGAAGATGGACCGCTAATATATCAACCTGAGAAACACAGCCAGGGTGAGCAGGAGAAAAGAAGATAGGCCAGTTGCAAGCAAAATGAGAGAATCTTCTGGTCACTTCCAAAGCTCATCAATTGCAGGGCAGTCCTAAGAACCAAGTGTGCCCCGCAGCTTTTTATGTTGTATCAGTATAAAAGAATGATGCATCAACAGTCGTGAGTCAGGTGAAAGAGTCATGCAGACTGAGGTTCTCCAGAATTCTCTAGATCTTTACACAGTCTTCCCTAAGAACATTTGATATCCATGCTATATAACAGTTTCTGTAAATTAAACCTCTTAATCTAACTTTATGATAAGAGTGCTTGTCCTGTATTTCAGGTACTCCCTGGAGTGCAATATCCCAGAAAACCAATTACCTGGGGGAATTCATGAAAACGTGCATGGATTAATAACAACTAACGTGTGTAGACAAAGCAGTTCCCAGTGCATAATCATTATTCTCCCCTTGCAAAATCACTGCGGAGTTACTAGAGGTTGTTATTCCCGTTTGAGAGATGAAAAAACAAAGGCTCAAAGGCTAAATGCTTGTTTATGCACACAACACAGGCTAGGGGCAGAACTCAGGCTCAAATTCTTAACTTGGGAAGCCAAATTCAGCTTCCTTTTCAAAATACCATATAGCTCCAAATGATCAAATCGCCCTATGATGGAGGAGCCCAAGTACTACATAGTTTGACTCAAATATTTCCTCAGATCCAGGGGCTCCTAAATCTCTAATCCCCCCCAGAAGTTTTAACCTAGAGGCACAGGCAAAGGTACCTACATGTGTAATGCAAATCAAACAAGGGGCCTCTGGGTAATGGTTTGCTTATTAAATAGCAATTATGTAATTTTGATAATGCATTTACAGAAACATCCAAACTACTTATGCAGCATAATGGTCCATCAGGAATAATCCATGCTCTTCTCCTAAAACTTTGACTCTACAGCAACAGAAGCCAGGAACCAAAGGCCTTGTGTTGCACTAGAAAGACACCTGGCTCCCAAGGGTCTGCTGTGTGACCTTGGGAATGCTCCTTGCCTTTGCAAAGTCTCAATCTCTTTATCCATAAAACTTGGATGCGAAAGCATCTACTTCATTAGCCTACTGTAAGAAATAAATGAGATAATGTTGTATGCTGTAGGAACCTTTTGGGGAGATTGTCTAGCCCACACGACTTGTTTGAGTGGGTTTCTCTCTCTTGTACTCAAAATAGTCTTGCAAAAATAGTATGTGAGGGAACTTAGAACAATTCTTAGCCACAATTCCCAAGAAATGCAAGTGTTCTTTCTTTTCACAAGCCTAGAGTATTGCATACAGAAGGTCTTCCTTTCGTTCATTAATTCATTGAGTCATAATTGGCCATTAATAAACCACCATGGATTGAGCACCTACTGTGTGCCAGGCGCTGTGCTGGACACTGGCAAGGAACAAGGCAGACAAGATCCCTGCTCCCATGTAGTTTACCTTCTAGTGAGAGAGAGATAAGTAATTAGGATGACTTCGGAGAGTAATATATGCAACCAAAGAAAATAAAACAGCGTAACAAGCTCAGAAGTAGAAGGAACGTCTTTAAATTAGGTAGTTGGGAAAGGTCTTTTTGAGGCGCTGAAATTTGAGCCAACTCCTGAAGGACAGATAACAAGACACCTGTAGTGTAGGGATCTGGGGACAGAGTATTCCGGGAGGAGGGAACAGGGAATAAAATAGCCTCAAAGTGGCGATGGACTTGGCTTAGTCGCCAAACAGAAAGCAAGCTACGTCCACAGTTTGCTGTTAGGGCAAGACTCAGTTAGCCTGTCCTATAAGTAGGCCAGTCCTCCCGTGCACTGGAAATCAAAAGCAGGGGAATGCTAAGACTTGTTGTTTACTCCCATGATACTAGGAGGCAACACTTCCAGTGGCAAAGAGCTTTGAGACAAATAAAGAGAAAAGCTGTATGTTTGAGGCCACACACCTGGATTTGAGTCCCAACTCCACATGTTGATCAAGTTACTTCAACTCACCGTGCCTCAGCCCCTCACTTGTACAGTGTGGGCACTAACAGTACCTACCTCATGAGGTTCTTACAGAGCCTGAATGAATTCAACTCCTGCAGCAGAGCCTGGCACACGTGAGTACAGAATGCATCTACCTCTGCTGCTGCTACTACCACAGCTACAGTTACGCTTTCAGATCCAAATCTTCATCTCCCTGTCCCATCCTAAAATAACCATCTCTTGTCCCCAATTTGTTTTTTGCTTTGTAGCAACACGAGTGCATCTACCTCGATGAATGTACACCAACTCAACCTTGATCGTGATCTTATCGGCCCTGAATTTGTAGTATAAGGCAGTCAGGCCCCCTGCAAGGAATTATTATATAACACGATGAATCTGAACAGTAACAGTGGTCTTACCATTCTTGCCTCTGTCAAATAAAATGTGGAAAGTAAGGAAATCCTACACATAAAGTACAACATTTTGGTCATGTTAGATAAACATTATTTTCAGATCACTCTCAAACACACCTGATCTCAATTTAGGCAGCAAAGAATTAAGCAAACAAATAAAAATGAAGAAGGGAGGGGAGGAGGAAGAGGAGAGAGAAGGAAGGAAAAGACAGAAATGCCACCCTAGAGAAGGGATCTCTTTCCACCTACTCCTGTCTTCTTTGGTGTCTTTTAGAATAGTATTAATATTTTGTTCTTAGAAGTCCCTTGCCATTTTTTCTGAATTTATGCCTAGTTACTTTATCTCTTTGGTTGGTTCTATACAGAGAATATTGTTCCCATTATATTTTCAAAATGGTTGGCCTAGGCATATAAGAGAACCACAAGTTTTGCTTGGTCATTTCCTTACCAGCTGCCTTAATGAATTCATGGGGGGATTGGTTATCCTAGGTTCTTTTCCTAAAAAAAGTAGAAATTAATTTCAAATAGTGATAATTCTACCCTTCTTCTTTTTCTCATCTAATTGCATCATCTAATAATTTCTGAAGAATGATAAATAACATTGGTGATAATGGGCATTCCAGGCTTGTTCTGTATTAAATAGCAATACTTCCAGTGTCACCTAACTAAAGATGATGCTGGCTTTGAGTATGATCCCAGTTTAATAGCAGCTTGCTCTAAAAATAAGGAATAGGTATTTATTTTTATCACGTATCTTTTTATCGCCTAGAATAAATCATAGGATTTTTCTCATTTGTCAATAATAACAGTAAATCACATTATTAAATTTCCCAAGATTGAACCATCCTTCCATTCTTGAAATAGACCCCATTTTGTCCAGACTTAAATTGCCTTGCCGTGTAATCATTCACATGTCCATTTCTCCACTCTTCAAGTTCTTTCAGCTCCTTGGCCATGATTGGTTCACGTTTGAGCCTGGCATATAACACAGAGTTGACAATACATGTTTAAATGAATGAATGCCTAAGTAACAAGTGCACTGAACCTCCCCAAGCTAATCCTTTGTACCTCTCCCCAGTAAATATACCGGATTAGAGAGATCATATGACTATCCCAGAAAGGATTTTTATATGTTTAATGGACATCTGGTTTAAATGACCCCCACATCCCATATGGTTTCAATGGGGCTAACCTGCTTATTTACTCTAACCACCAACTCAAACCAAAGGGGTGGCTACATCTCGCAGGCCTGATTAGAGGACCACACAGTTATGGTTTCTGGAACGGGCACATGGCCTAACCTGGGCCAAATGCATCTCCAGGAGTTTCCTACAGAACCTCTTAAGAAAGGATCATCTCCAAAAGGATCAATGAGCATAAAATACATTTGTATAGTATCGCTTCTTACGATCTGGCCTAAAATGTGGCAAGACAGCCTCTCTGAGAATGAAGCAAGGGAGAAACAGTGACGGCAAAGAACGGAAGGGGACAGAGGCCCAGTGACATCAGCTGAGCCCCTGGATCCAGTTTTTCCTGAAGCCAGTGACCCCCAGACTTCTCGATCACCTAAGGCAGTACATTTTCTTTTATTGTTTATAAGAATTTGAGTTCAATTTCTATTTCTATTTGCAAGTAAAAATTTTGCAATTTTCATTTGCAAGTTCAATTTCTATTTGCAACCAAAATATTGCCTAATTCATATGTTGCTTTGTTTCCCCATAAATATGCTTTGTATATTCTTAAATAAAGGTTGAAAAAAAATTATGAAGAAAGGCAATCCTAACTAGTGAATGTAAAAGAAAAAAAAATCAACTGTCTGCTTTTAATTAATGGCAAGATGGGCCAAAAAGCTCCCTTAGTGAATTATAATTTCAGAATGAAATTCCCAAGAGAGTTACAGAGGAGCTCGTTAAACCACAGAAACCAATGGAATCAAGAGATTACTTTAACAGGGCAGTGGTTCAATCAGTTCCAGAGATAGCATCCATTATGCAAAACCAAAACCTTTAAAACTTTCTAACGTACAACTCTAGCAATGTTTCATTCATCCGAAGTCTGGAGGCCTCTCTCCTTACTTGATTTAAAAGTAAAAGTGCCTGGGTTTGATTTACAAAAATAAAAAATAAGATAAATCATGTTAGGACGGCTGGAGAACACCTGTGAAATCAGCCACGTCTCAAGATAGAGAGCTTCACAGGGTCTTCAAGAGCAATCCTGCATTCCCAAATGCTTTCACTGAAGGCCAGCATGCTCCTAGCATCCTAAATGCCTCTGGTCCTACCCAGAGCAAGTGGCATTGGCTCCCACTGGAGGGTTAAGAGTGTCAGCGTATAACCCCGGAGAGCTTGTCCACCTCCATACCCCATTCCCTTTGTGGAGAATTCTGGCTGCAGTTACCTCCCGAAATCAGACTCTTCTCCTCCTTCAGTTCAAGTTACAATAGGCCAAATTCTGGAATCCGATTCTGATCATTCTCTGGAGAGCTACTTAAGAGCTGCTTCAGGGTTTAAACTCCTTCATTCAGACATAATCTTGAAATAAAAGACTATATTCAAATGAAAATGCATTATATCTTTCTCTTCGTGGCCTTCAGTACTGATGAGCAGGATAAAAGGCAGGCACTGAAGGAAAATGAAGGAGAAAAGAAAGCAAGAGAGAAAGGAAAAATGGGAAAGAGAGAGGAAAGAAGAGGAGAGAGAAATCTGCTCTGTCATGAACTCTATATAATGCATTTTAAATGCCATTTCATTTCATCCTCGTGTAATTCTTTGGTAGTGGTAATATTAAGTCATTCTGCAGATGAAGAAATTGAGGTTTGGTGATGATATTAAGTAATTTGTTCACGGTCACACAATGAATATGCAATAGATTCTGGCTCAGAGACATAAAACATGGTCCAAACTATGTTGCTTCTATTCTACTAGCATCCTGTTTCTGAAGAGTCTAATACATACAGTTGTTCTAGATCCAAATGATTTTAGTGGGTGAATGGACCCTATGGAGATAATATAGCCTCATCACCTAAGAAACAGAGATTAATATATGAAACCTGATGTCCAATAGAATTAGTATGTAGCAAAGCCAAGCCTGGAATCCAATTTTTCTAACTCTGAGATCTTAATCCACCTGACCAGAATTTATTTTATAAGTGCAAGTTACCTATGTAGATCAAATATGGGTACTCCTGATTAATGAGTGAAAAACTGAGAATGTTCCCAGCTTTGAGAGAATGTTAACTGAGAACAAAAGGGAAATGTAGCTGTGAAATTTTTTCTGCCTCCATGTTCTTGTTT
>RJWJ010010655.1:0-46445 GCA_004363605.1 Indri indri | reverse complement strand
TCTGTGCTCTGCTGTTAGCTCCCGAGGCCTGAAAAGACCTCTTGCTGGTGTCATGGTTGGCTCTGCTGTTTTCCGTGGACACAGTGAAAAGGGTACAGGAGCTTCTGTTAATTTGCTTTTGTGATTCTGGAAAGGAAGTTTGAAGTGTGTGTGTGTGTGTGTGTGTGTGTGTGTGTGTGTGTGTGTGTGTGTGTATGTGCGCCTATTTGGAAAGGGAGCAGCAAACAGAGGCAGGATGCTGTGCGTGTGTCCGCCTGGGCTGGTGCGGCCGGCGTTCGCTACACGTCGAACCAGTGGTCCCCCATGCAGGTGCGGTTCCACTCGCAGCCGCAGTTCCAGCACCACTCGAGCCGGCACTGGGGCTGAGGACACTTCATGTGCATGCATCCTCCTGCGGGGACAAAGGACACAGGTGCAGTGGGTCTGCGGCACACATATGGAAAACACGGATTCCCACACCAACACACCGTTCTAGAAGTCACTTCCTAAGTGCATAATCACACACAATACAAAGGCAGAGAGAATCTGATCTGCGGAAAAAGATCAGAAAGCACAGTTGGGCAGCTCTCACGTTAGGATGGTCATTAAAAAAAGAAGACAAAATTGAGGCATGCCACCTTCATCCAGAAGAAATTTATTTATTATTTATTTACTTATTTTGAGGTAAGGCCTGGCTCTGTCACCCAGGCTGGAGTGCAGTGATGTCATCACAGCTCACTGTAGCCTCCAGCTCCAGGGCTCGAGCGATCCTCCTGCCTCAGCCTCCCGAGTAGGTGGGACTGTAGACATGAGCCACTGCGCCAAACTTACTTATAAATCTGAGTTTATTCTCTTGAAATGTGATTTAGAGACAAATGCTTCATATTTCACAGATGGGGTCAATTCCTCATTTATTAATACATATATTAAATAATATAATTTAATAAATATAACCTAATACTTTAACACAATATATGATAAGTTAAATATATCATGATTTTTTATCATTTCTGTAGTGCTGTTTGGCTTGGCGAAACTCATAAAACAGCAATTGGGAGAGCATAGTACTTTCAACAGGGAGTATGTCCCTTGAACGCTATCCACAATTTTATTTAGGATGAGAAGGCTCGGAAGGAACTAATGAATCATTTTGGGTGCTCTCCATGTATTATTTCATTTACTCTTCGAAAACACCTTGAGATCAGAGTATGGCTCCGTTGTAGAATTTCCTCACAGTGAAGCACTTTTAAACGGTAAAGGCTGAGATTTAGCCAAGATCTCTGTGATTCCAATGTTCTTCCTTTCACAGAGCAGCGTCTCTGCAGCACGAGATGAAAAGCCCCTTGTTTGGGGGCTTATTTTGGAATTATTCACCTTCCCCTACGGGTTGAATACGGTCCCTGTTTGCCTCTGGGGCTAGAGGCCAGCTGTGCCGGGAAGAGAAGAGGAAGCTACTTGTGCAAAGAACCGTCTCCGACCGAGTTTCCTAGATAATCCAGGCGCGAGCAGTTTCTTTGCTTGAATCCTGCACGGCACTGAATGGGCTCCATTATTCAATTTTACCATTTATCCAGTTAATTTGTTTTTCTTGCCAAATTTTCCAAGTAATTGCCTCGGTACTGTCTCCCTTTTATTATTAGAAGTCTGGCACGAGAACTTCCACTAATTCAAAATACTTATGCATACATAGCTATAGGTATTTGTTTCAGGATAACTTACATACATGTAAAATCCCCCTTTTTATTTCTTTTTGGTTTGTTTTAAAGATCATAAAAAATTACAGATGTGCAGAAAGTAAAAGAGAAAACTTACAACACTTTTCATACTTTCCATTTAGGATTGTGTCCTTTTCAGCACATAAGTAATGGGTGTATACTTATATGTTGTAAATAATATGACAAAATAGTGTGATACTGCAAAATCACAGTAATTCGTATTGTGACATCATGAGACATGTGTGCATTGGTTTTCATCCGTGGTTCTTGGTTCATAACTCCCTTAGCCCTCGTTACAGTCTTTTGTTACAATGTTGGTGCGCTTTAGGCCTCAGAAAACAGAATCACTCTCTCTCTGACCTTCCCTTGCCCTCCTTTCACCAGCCTAAGGCAGCGCTCTAACCTTCCCTGCCTTCTGCTGTGGGTCATAAGACCCTTATTCTAGAGGGGTCCTGCCCCACCCCTGCAGGCAGGGAAGAGGAATCTGCAGACAGGCCCTGCGGGTTCCCCGCTCAGTCCGTTGGGTCAGACGCGCCCCTTTCGTGCAGGCACACTTCCACACGGCTGGCCGTGCTTCAGTCACGCCTGTCCAATGAAGGCTCCGTAACAGGCCCCAGAGGACAGGGTTTGGGCCGCTTCCAGATAGCCGGACACATGCAGGGGCCTGGAGGGCAGTGTGCTGGGGAGGGCAGGGAAGCTCACTGTCCCTCCCCGATACCTCGCCCTGTGCATCTCTTCATCTGTCCCCTCTGTAAGATCCTTTATAATAAACTGATAAATGTAAGCATTTCCCTGAGTTCTGTGAGCTGCTCACAAATTAATTGAATCCCGAGAGGGGATCATGGGAACCCCAACTTGAAGCCAGTAGGTCAGAACTTCTGAGGGCCTGGACTTGCCAGCGGCTGTCTGGGAAAGACGAGGAGGCAGCCTGGGGACCGAGCCCTCAGTCTGTGGGATCTGATGCTCTCTAGGTAGATGGTGTCAGAACTGAACTGGGGACACCAGCTGGTGTCCGCTGCAGAACTGATTGCTTGCTTGGTGTGACCTCCACACATTTGGTCACAGAAGTCGTCTGTGTTAACTGTTGTTGAGTGAGAGACTAGAAAAAGCATGTTGAGTATTGCATTTTCTACACTTAGACCTATTATACCCAAATTCTAACGGTCTGGGATACTGGCATTGCAAGTACTATTTTATTATAGAAACTAGCATCACAGCGCCATGGTAGAAAAAGAAGAAGGAAGTGGGAAGAGAGGGTATAAATATAAAGTTATTAACATTCTTTCCTGGTGCTTAATAGGCACGAGGCTATTGCTGGATCCCATGACGCGGGGGATCAGCTAGGACCATAACTCTAAAAACTTTGCCAGCTTAGAGGTAAATGCAAGCAAGAAGCTACTGAAAACTTCCCATGAATTTGTGGGTACTGACGTGAAGGGAATGTGGCTTCCCTTAGAGTGGATTCTGTCCTCAGACTGACACTCGACCCGTGAAACGCCCCCCGTGTGGGCAGCCAACGTCACAACTCTAGGCAGCAGCTCTTCGTTAGACCCAGAGAGAAGTTCCTGAACAACCTGGAGGCAAATTGACCTGGCAGCACCCGCTCCTTGATCAGAGAATGGAGCCCGAACCGCGTCTGTTTGCGATGGACGTGAAGAAAGAAACGTCTGGAGATCGGAGGGGATTATAGGAGGGCGTGCCAAGGTTTAGCCTGAGTTTAAGTGGAAATTGCTGTCATCATCACTCAGCTTAGCTGAAGGAAGAACTGCTTTCCTGAAATACGCTGAGTCCAGGCCGCGAACCTAGATGCGAACCAGGTAGGGAAAGTTCTGGGTGAACAGGCCACGGCTGTTTCCATTATGGTGATAAAGTTTAAAACAGGTTAGACCACCACTAATAAACTTCAGGTTTCAGCTTTTAGTTTGTAAATTAAAAATTTAGAAGTGAAACATTAGTGCTTTCCATTTATAGCACATCACAATATTTTAAAGAAATAACCTGACTGGGAAACTCTTCTATGGTCATGAGACACTGGACTCCTTCAACTCCATCTTCCAAGGCCGCAGTGTGTCTAGGACACCAACAGCGGGGCTTCCTATCACACTTGTTCACACCCCAGTGCCTTTGCACTGCCATCCTGGGGCCTAGGATGCCTCCTTCTGCTCTTCCCTGACTGGCTAATTTCTGCCGATTCTTCAACTCATGGCTTGGTATCATCTCTTCCAGTAAGCCGCTTCACCGGGTCTCTGTGTCTGATAGCGTGCTTCCTCCGTATTTTATTACAAATATCTGTTCATGTGTCTATCTTCTTTACCAGCTAAGTTTTAATCCAACAAATATTTATTGTCTGGGCACTATTCTGGGCTCAGGGCATAGACAAAGTGCCTGACTTCATGGGCTTATGTTCTAACCAGGTGACAGACAGAAAACATGTGAACGAACACATCAACCAGTAATTTGGGAAGGTGGCAAGTGCTATGCAGCTATTATTAACGAGGCCGGCGTGACTTGTTGGGTGAGTGGGGAGCAGGCGCCGAGGTGGGGACTGGCGTTCGGACGTTCACCAGGGAAGGGCAGAGGCAGCTGGGCTGAGGGAGAAGGTCCGCACAGACACAGCCGGGGGAGCCGCTCACCCCGAGCCCTGGGGCAAGCACAGCTCTCCAGAGTTGTCCTGAGTCTGGCTAGCGGGCAGAGCATCCGGACCCCTCACCAGCAGTCGTGGGGCGTGGGCTCCTCTGAGGAAGAGGAGGGACCCTGGGCTAGTTCTCTTCACAGGGCGATTCCCCAGAGGGCCGAGGGCCCCCCACTCGCAGTGCTCCCTGCAGCGGGCGACGGCCCTTCCGTCCTGGAGGGGCCGGGACGGTGCCTCACGGTGTCCACCATGGAGGGCAGGGTGGCGTCTCCCTGAGAGAGGTCATGAGCTGAGCTCTGAAGGAAGGGAAGGAGCCGGCCTCGGGAAACGACGGAGCCAAAGTGTCCCAGGGAGGAAGCTGGGTGTGCTAAGACCCGCAGACCCGATGGGCTGGGAACGGGATACTGACAGGGGCCTCGTGGGCCATGTTGTCACAGTGCCGCAGCAGACAGCAGGGGGAGAGGGACAGAGCAGACTCACCCTGTGAGAATCCACCCGCTGTCTGTGCAGAGGGCGGGTCGCAGGTGTGCAAGAAACAAGTGAAGAGCCCCCGTGGGAGGCTGTGCTTGGAGGAGAGGCTGAATGGGGAGGACGTGGAAACAGAGGTGGGAGAGCGCGTTGGGCCAGACTGGGTTAAAGGGGTGGTGACGGGGGCCAAATGAACAGGGTGAGGAAGGGGATGGGGTGCAGGGTGAGCTCTGGCCGTCTGGCATGAGCACCTGGGGGGTCTGTTTCCTGAGGTGGGCTGCACCCTGGGAAGACGAGGTTTCCTCAGGGGCAACTAACATCCTGCTTTGATAAATTTGAGATGCCTGTTAAACAGTAACCGGGACGCTAACCAAGCAGTTGGGTATTGGAGTTGGGAAGCCAGGGATAAGGGCAGGGAGGGATACAGATTTGGGAGCCGTCAGTATATGGAGAGCATTTAAAGCCACAGGCTGGGCAGTGTGTTAAAGTGACATACGGGGGAAGTATCTCAAGCGTCCTCACGAGCTGACAGTAAATGCCCAACCACACTGAGCCACTTAACAGAGAAGGAGAAAGCAACGTGTCCAGGCCCGCTGACCCACACCTTATCTCCCAAAGTAGCACAACCAAAGCCGGGGCTAACCAGGAGGCCCGTGCGGTGTGGCTCCTACAGACCTCTGGGCCAATCTCCCACCCTTGCTGCCTTCGGCGCCTGCAGGAGGGCATCTAAGGAGCTCCCTCGTCCTCCCGTTGTTGGGGGCAGAGACTTGCTTGGCTTTTATTGATTCTTTGTCTCTGGTTACACATCATGCATGTTTATTATAAAAAAGCATAAAAAGAAAATAAAGTCACCCTCGATCCTATTACACCTAGAACTAACCACTGTGACGCATAGCTACTGTTTCCAGTCTTCTTTTCATTCTTTCTATTTTTTTCCGCGTATGTACAAATTTATACTTCAACAACTGACATCACGTGCTGCTTGTTTTTGGAATTCCGATTTCCCAGTTAGGACGGATCGCAGCCCCCGCCCCCCGCCACGTCTTCAGTGACATGAAACACGCACACCCCTGGCTGGTGAGAGCTCGCACATCCGACGCATGACCTCCTTTAATCCTCACCTCAACCCGCGAGGAAGTGCTGCTGTGAACTTGTTTCACAAAGGGGAAGCTGGTGCTCAGAAGGCCACACAGTATGTGGCAGAGCCCAGATTTGAACTCAGGCAGGGGAAATCCAGAGTCTGTGCTCTCAACCCCCGCGATACCGCAACGTGGGGCTGCATGGTGCTTTGCCATGGCTGCATCAGCATAAACCAATCTTTCTCATAGTGTGGTCATTGGACAGTTTGATGATTTTGAGTTTTCCCTAATATAAATAATGCTGCAATTAGCACCTTTTTTCCCTAGAATGTATGTGTGGGGGGATGGTTGTATGAGCATATTGTGTATTTCATGTTATTTATTCAGGGTAGATTTCCAGAAGTAGAATTATTGGGTCAAATAATATAAAAACCTTAAAGTCTTTATGAATATTGCCAAAGTAGTTTCCAGAAAAGTTATGCTAACTTATGATGCCCTCACCAACTTTGAGGATTATCATTAAAAACAATACAAGCAAAAAATTAAAAACCTTTGATCATAAAATGTGTCGGGGAAGATTCCTTCCTTCTCCACATTGTGGAATAATTTCTGCAGGATAGGCACCGGTTCTTTTCTGCAGGTCTGGTAGAATTCAGGTGTGAAACCATCTGGTCAGGGACTTTTTTTTAGGAAGGTTTTTTATTGCTGCTTCAATTTTGGGCTGATATCCACAGACCAATATCCCTTATGAATATAGATGTAAAAATTCTCAATAAAATCCTGGCAAACTGAATTCAGCTGCTCATCAAAAAAATAATTCATCACGACCAAGTGGGCTTTATCCCAGAGGTACAGGGATGGTTCAACATACACAAGTCTATAAATGTGATTCACCACATAAATAGAAGTAAAAATAAAGACCATATGATCCTCTCAGTAGACACAGAAAAAGTATTTGACAAAATTCAGCACCCTTTTATGATAATAAGAACACTTAACAAAATAGGCTTACCTCAAAATGATAAAGCCATATATGATAAACCCACAGCAACATCATACTGAATGGGGAAAAATTGAAAGTGTTCCTGCTTAGAACTGGAGCCATACAAGGTTGCCCTCTATCAACGCTTTTATTCAACATAGTACCAGAAGTCCCAGCCAGAGCAATCAGACAACAGAAGGAAATCGATGGCATCCAAATGGCGGCAGAGGAGGTCAAACTATCACTCTTTGCTGACAATATGATCTTATATATAGAAATCCCAAAGATTTTGTCAAGAGACTACTGGAATTGATAAATACGTGTAGCAAAGTCTCAGGTTACAAAATCAATGTACCCAAATCAGTAGCATTCCTATACATCAACAACAGTCAAACTGAGAACCAAATCAAAGTCTCAATACCTTTTGCAATAGCAACAAAGAAAATAAAATACCTGACAGTATATTTAACTAATGAGGTAAAAGAGATCTGTAGGAAGAACTACGAAACACTCAGGAAGGAAATAGCAGAGGATGTAAACAGATGGAAAACCATATCATGCTCACGGATTGGCAGAATCAACACTGTTAAAATGTCTATACTACCCAAAGTGATCTACAGATTCAATGCGATCTCTCTTAAAATACCAACATCATTTTTCAGAGATCTAAAAAAAATAATTCTACCCTTCGTATGGAACCCCGTACAGTTACAGCAACCTTAAGCAAAAATAACAAATTGGCAGGCATCAATTTATCAGACTTCAAGCTATACTACAAGACTATAGTAACCAAAACAGCATGGTACTGGCACAAGAACAGAGATATAGACCAATGAAACAGAACTGAGAACCCAGATATAAAACCATCCTCATATTGCCATCTGATCTTTGACAAAGCAGACAAAAACATACACTGGGGAAAAGAATCCCTATTCAATAGATGGTGCTGGGAAAATTGGACAGCCACATGCAGAAGACTGAAACAGGATCTGCACCTCTCACCACTCACAAAAATCAACTCACAATGGATAACAGACTTAAATCTAAGGCATGAAACTAAAATAATTATAGAAAAAAAGGTTGGAAAAATTCTTACAGACATTGGCCTAGGCAAAGAATTTATGAAGAAGACCCCAAAAGCAATCACAGCATCAACAAAAATAAATAAATAAATGGGACATGATCAAATTTAAGCTTCTGTACAGCCAAAGAAACTATCACTAGAGCAAATAGACAACCTACAGAATAGGAGAAAATATTCACATGCTGCATATCTGATAAAGGGCTGATAACTAGAATCTATATAGATCTCAGGAAAATCAGCAAGAAAGAATCAAACCACCCCATTAAAAAGTGGGCAAAGGACATGAACAGAAACTTTTCAAAAGAGGATAGACAAATGGCCAATAAACATGAAAAAAATGCTCAATGTCTCTATTCATCAGGGAAATGCAAATCAAAACCACCATGAGATGTCACTTAACTCCAGTGAGAATGGCTTTTATCAAAAAGTCCCAAAACAATAAATGTTGGTGCAGATGCAGAGATATAGGAACACTCATATACTGCTGATGGGACTACAAACTAGTACAACCTCTGTGGAAAGTAATGTGGAGATACCTCGAAGAGCTACAAGTAGAACTACCATTTGACCCAGGAATCCTATTACTGGGCATCTACCCAAAGCAAAAAAAGGCGTTCTATAAAAAATATATCTGCACTCAAATGTTTATAGCAGCACAATTCACAATTGCAAAGATGTGGAAACAACCCCAGTGCCCATCAATACATGAGTGGATTAATAAAATGTGATTATATGTATACTATGGAGTTCTACTCAGCCACAAGAAACAACGGTAAACTAACACATCTTGTACTATCCTAAATACAGCTGGAGCCCATTCTTCTAAGTATCATAAGAATGGAACAACAAATATCACATGTACTCACCATCAAATTGGTACTAATTGAGCAATGATGTCGCTCCATAAATTAATATTACTATATTAGAGACAGAAATGATCTCAAAAGTTTTGCAGAGCTTTGCCCTGAAAGAATATGTGAACATGTTAGTTTGTATATCAAAAGCTGTTCCACTGCAGGAGGGCATCTCAAAGGTCAGTGGCAGCTGCTTTCCAAGGTGACGCTGCAGTCTCCAACCTGTGGTTCTTGCCTTCTTTGAATGACAAAGCAGGTCTGCAAGGAGCCACGGGATGGGAGCTGATCAAAGAGTGCCCACTCGAGAGACAGACACCTGTGGCTAAAAGCAATTAGCCCAAGGGACAGTTCCTGCTTAAACTCCTGACTACCTGTCTCCATCCACAATAACTAGATAAAGAAATATGGAGCCACTATACCTCTGTTTAACCCTTCTGCTAAGTGATAAATTTACCTTAGAACTTAGAAGTTTGTCTTTGAAAGATTTTGTAACCATTTGTTCATGTAGATAGAATTAATTAAGAGATCTATAGAAGCCTTTTGAAATACTTTTAACCTAAAATGAACTACCTGTTTTTATGTAAATCTGTTACCCCTGGCAACTGATCACTGTACTTATGAATACCCATGTAAAACTTCACTCTGGGCCTCACAATTGACAGGGATATTGTGGGGACCCCTGAGTACCCCCACTTTGCCTTTTCTTTATAAATGTATAAAACTATACCTTCATCTCTGTGTATTCTTTTATTTCTATTATTTTCCATTTTCTATTATCCTTTGTGACAACCCCTGCCTAAGGGACCTGATTTTTTGCTGGGAGTGTAGCTAACTCCCCACACAACACTACGTGCACACATAGAAGTAACATTCATAGGGTATCGGGCAGGTAGGAGGGGGGTGGAGGGGATGGGTAAAAACAAAAAAAAAGAACCTTTGATTATAGCAAATGGTCTCTTACTATGTGATCTGTGCTTTTTCAGTCCCTGTGAAGTGGAATGCTGGCCCTGTGCACCCATCACCATCACGTACCCTCTCCTGCGAGGGCCATTCCGTGTTCCTTCCTTTTCACTTGCCAGTTTGACCTGCATAGTCAGCAAGTGGTGGCCAAGGCTAGAAAGGCTTTTTCTTTCGACCCCACTGATGCCCCTGCTCTTCATGGCTGCGTGCCGACACTGCACGTTCCAGGAGCATTGCAGCAGCAAAGGGGTGATGATGATTCCTTGGGCACATTCTTTTTCTTCCCCAGGAGACCACTGATTCAGAGCTGGGGACTTGGATGGAGCTGAGCCCGTGCCCACCACTCTGGGGAGTGTCAGCACCCTGTTGTTTGTATCAGTGATGACTTTCTAAAGGACACAGCTGAAAAGATTTGTGTGCTGGTCCTGGCCTGACCAGGCTTCACTCCACAGCGAGCCCCTCCCTGCAGCCACCAGCCAGTTGTAGTGGGTGCTCAGTGACAAGCTGGGGAGGCTGCGCCTGGCACCTCGTTCCACG
This sequence comes from Indri indri, assembly GCA_004363605.1. Lineage (NCBI taxonomy): Eukaryota > Metazoa > Chordata > Mammalia > Primates > Indriidae > Indri > Indri indri. The sequence continues at coordinate 36,155 of RJWJ010010655.1, read as the reverse complement.
GTTCGTCTGCGGTCACGCTGCTGACTCTGTGACACACATGTACAATGTTTCACGTGCAGAAAGAGCTCTGCGAGCACTGGCTGTGATGGCTTCACACTGGGTGGCACATCCAGGATGGACGGCAGGCATGTGCCCCGCTGGTTACTGCGAGGAATCAGGGCTGGGCCAAAAGAATACTTTAAATGTGGACATGTGGACTAGAGCTTAACTTCCAGTCACGTTGCAGAGCTGGGGACACGGCAGGCGACATGGTCATCTGGTGGTGCAGCCGTCAGAGCACGGGAAGGTCACGGGGAGGAAGGAAAAACCACAGCCACCACCAATCAGCCACTATGCTCAACCACCTCCAATATCTTGATCTGAGTTTCTGTATTTATTTCCTTCCCGTCCACACAAATGCTGTCTGCCTGACATAGCCATAGCCATAGAACTCACTAAATATGTTCGTGTCACATGAAAAATAACAACTGGGTGTCGTGTATCAAGGGCTTACCCTACACACCAGGCCCATTACAGACGTCATCTTATTTAATCTCAGAGTCCCTCACTGCTACCACTGTGCAACTCACACTCTCCCAAGAGAGCCCGTGACACCCTTGTGCTCTGCGCAGCCCAGACTCACCATTCTTTTCAACTGGTACGTGGCAGCGAGGACAGGGCTTGGTGGTTTTCTTGATAGTTTCCTTGGAGGCCTCTTCCCAGCGAGCTTGCTCTGCGGCTCTTTCATCAACTCTGTAGGCCTGGGCAACAAAGACAAAAGGAGTTTAAATTCAGATCTTTATTACTGGGATTGAAGTTTAGGTTCCTTGAAACACTGGTACAGGAAATTCTTAAAAGACGGAAGTGCCTTTGGGCAAGAAGCCCAAATATCAGCTCCCTTGACAAGTGCTGGACAGCCACTGCCTAGACGGGAGCACAGTGCTCCTAGCACGTGGCACACGCCTACCAGCCAGGAAGGCACAGCTCAGTTTATAGTGTGAAGTCTCCTATTCGTGGTTTTGCATAATTGTAATGAGAAACGTCTATTAGGGACTTAGCATGGCAAGGTGATCCCTGCTCATATGCACTCCTCATTAGACATGTCCTCAGGTGTGGAGTGAAAATACTAGCTTTTATTTTGCATTGAGGATCAGATAAGTGAAACAATGGCCCAAAGCTGGTAGGTAAGAGGGTTGGTGCGACTCCACAATCTTTGCTTTTAAACCGTCCCCTACATGTTCTCTTCCCTTCTTGCACCGGGAAGATGGGGAACTCCAAATGTTGTCACAGAAGGGACAGGTGCAGGAACAAGGAAGTGAAGTTGAGGTGACAGAAGGCACCCTGAGGAGTCTTTGTACTCAGCCGTGAGGACTCCTGCTCAAGGCCCAGAGCCTCTGGCCCGGTGGGGCGGTGTGTGCGCTCCCGGAGGCTTTAGTACACGCTGCCACATTAAAAGCATTCTCAGCCAGTGAATAACACATTTATTCTAACAAAGATACTATGCTCAGTCCAAGACAAGTATTCAGAGCTCAACTTTAAGAAACCTCATGCCTATCAATAGCACATTATTGGAGGGTAATTACAAACTGGAAAGTTGCAAATTTACATTACTGCACTTTGTTCTTTCAGGGAAGAAAGAAAAAAATGATGGCAAAGGAAGAGAAATAATTGTGTCTCAAAATACCAATTTCCTCTCACTTCTTTTCTGACCCCAGAGCACAGAGAGCAGAGTGAGTACGACCTGCAGACCCACCTGTCCCCGCGAAGGGCTGTGCATCTACCATCTGCAGCAGCAAGGCCCCCCAGGTCAGCGCGCTGCAAACTCACCACCTGGCAGGGCGAAGGAAAGGCCCCCCCGTACAACCACTGCACACCAGAGCGCCGCAGGCCACCGCGCGCCAGAGCGCCCCAGGCCACCGCGCCCCAGAGTGCCTCAGGTACCGGATCGGCCAGTTAGCTCGGGGCAGAGGAGGCAGCTAAGAGGGTTGGAACCTCGGGATGGAAGCGGGAAAGGGAAGAAGCCAGAGCAGCAGTCCCTTATGTTGTCACCCGGAAGGACATGCTTCCTTCTCACCTCCTTTGCACTCTCTGCAAAGGGCTGAATGCTATACCCTTCCCCAGATTCCGACGTTGAAATCCTCACCCCCAAGTGATAGTATCAGGACACGGGGCTTTTGGGAGGTGACTAGGCCATGAGGCATTAGTGTCCTTATCAAAGTGACCCCAGAGCACTCTCTGGCCCCTTCCTTACGTGAGGACACGATGAGAAGCCAGCAGTCTACGACTCAGAAGAGGGCCCTCGCCGAACCAGCCCTGCTGGCACCCTGATCTCGGACCTTCAGCCTCTAGAACTGCTGGAAATAAATGTTTGCTGTTTATAAAGCCTCAGTCTCTGGAACTTGGTTATAGCAGCCCCAACCGACTAAGACAGACTCCACGTTTTGAGAGTTTTGTTTGTGAAACACAGCACGTTCTTGTTATTTTAAACAAATGTTCTGTGAAAGGGCTTTATATACAAAGCAGCCCCCAAATGCCAAAGAGACCACAGAAGGAGGCAGACAAATCCAGTTTGTCAGTATAGAGCAACTCATTAGAGGAACTTACAGACAGAAGGATGGTTCTGGGTGGCCGCAGGACCGACAGACATCCAGACTCAGGGATTATATTATATCTAGGGGTAAAAGTCTACGTGCTCTGGAAAGAATGAGCAGGTGGCTGAGACAATGCTGTGAGTGTCACGGCCTAGGATTCCCATACCAGTGTCGAGGGTTGTTTGGGAGGACAGGTGAAGCTTACAGGGGACGGGTGTTCCTGCATGAAGAGTCACACGTCAACTGGACGTTTCAGGGGCATTCCCAGGCTTGGGGTTAGTCAGAAATCACATGGTACATTAGCATCTACAATAGTCACTTTCGTCCCCACGGAAGTACAGTTTCTTCAGTATTGCAAATATTGAAACCTTTATCGCTTGCTCTAGGGGTCAGAGAGGGTCTGGAGCCTCAGGTTGGCACTGCCTGGGCGGGGCGTGGATTAGTGCACACCGTGGGCAGCAGTGTGGGTAGACAGGGACCTCCGCGCCCACTCCGCAGAGAGGCCAAAGCAGCCCAGGTGCTCACTGGAGCATCTGTGAGACAAGGACACACCCTTGTGGAGATGCCCACATTTGAAGGTCAGAGATAAGAGGAGAAAATACCCCAAACCTGAGAAACAAAACAAATGGTGACAGTGTAGAGCGCTTTTTCGCACCGAGCTAGAGGAGTTTCTTTCAGCGGGTGGGACAGCCAGCCAGCTCTCTCTCGGGGAGCGGGCGGGGGGCAGGAGCTCACTCCGACCTGCACCTGACGAGGGCAAGGTGGGTCGCAGCCTTGAAGAGTTAGGGCTCAGCTTACAGAACACTGATAAGGTGTGACTTTTGTGTCTGGTAGAGAATATGCACCCAAAGGTTATGGCTTCATTTCCCCGTATGAACCAGTTCTGTACATAACTTAGAAATCGCATTTCGGCATTCCTTTCCCACGAAGTACACGGCATCCTGTTCCTCGAACGCCCGTGGAACCGGCTCTCTTGTCTTTTTGCTGGTTTCCCCATTAATTCGATGACTAAGACATCTGCACAGGCTGACGTGCGTAGAAATCACGCTGCAGCCGTCAGAGGGAGCGGCGGCCGGCTGGTCTGGGACCCAGGTGCCCAGGAGGGGACGGTTTGAACAGACAGTGACAAGGTTCTGTCACATTAGGAAGGGTGCTCTGCGGCAGAGGCTTTACCTTGAGCACGCAGTTGGGTAATTGTAGCATCCCTGAAAGGCAGGTCTTGCTAGCAGCTATTCTGGCTGAAGAAATCAGGGCCTTCTGAAACGAAATACTTTGCCCACCCAAGATCGCACGGCCTGTGAGCGGCACGTTCTGGATCTAACCCCGAGCTGCCTGAGTGCACACCCCGTGCTCCTGCAACTGCAGCGTATTTCTTTCATCATGATGCCACAGGCTCCAAAGAGGACGAGGGGGCCGAATGCTAAGATGATGCCATGGAGAACTGGAGGTCCTTGGTGACTTCCAAGGGAGTAGTTTTTATTTTTTTAAAAACATTTTATATATTTTTTTAGAGATGGGGTCTCATTCTGTCCCCCAGGCTGGAGCGCAGCGGGGCTGTCATAGCTCACCGCACCCTTGAACTCCCGGGCTCAAGTGATCCTCCTGCCTCAGCCTCCCCACCGGCTGGGATGACAGGCGTGCACCACACCTGGCTGGAGAGAGCAGTTTAAAAACAATTTTTGGCGAAAGGGTAATGGGAGAATCTTTCCCCCTTCCCCCGCCCCCAGCCAGAGCCCGCCACTCTCCCGCATCCTTCGACACCGTCCAACGACTCCACTCCTGGCCGCGTGCCTGCTCTTCTGCCGCCACCCGGCCGGCCCTGCTTTCCGCCTGACCTGCCGAACCTGCTCTCAAGGACGTGAGGGGGCTCTGATTGCAAAGCCAACACCTGTTCTCTGTCGTCATCAGCACCGACTGTCCACTTGCAGGCTACCTTCCTCTGTGGCAGCACAGTCACCCAGAAGGCCCTCGGGAGTCCCCTGTCCCCTCCCTGGCATGGCAGTTCTTCTCGTCACTTCCTACCGTCACTGGGTGGATCCACAGGGAGGAAAGGGCGTCATAGCCCAGTCACTGCTGCCGGGCTGGCTGACCTCGGGATCAGGAGAAACAGCTCTAGAATTGCCAGTGGTGACTATTTCAGACCTTTGACAGTCACTTCCTGGCGGATTGTCTACCGAGATGAGCACATCTTTGTTTTGCATCCTTCATGAATGTCTTAATGCTGATGTTCAGATCCTTCCAGAATGATCTCAAGCAGCGGCTGGGTGCCCACTGGTTCAGGATCACCCAAGGATTTTTAAGTGATGCAGATTCTTGTGCTCACGCCCTGGGGATTTGGATTCAGTAGGTCTGGGGTGGAATCCTTAAAAATGCCCCAGGGCTTGTGAGGTGCAGGAGGTTTGGGAGCCCTTCACCTCCTGGATGCCAAATCCTACCTTGGGCCCAAAGAAGAAATTGGTTAGTTGGATAAACGAACCCTCCGTTAGGGCCTGAGTCATCGAGCTACAAAGCTATGGCTTGCGGTGCCGGGAGGGGAGGGTTTGCGTGACTCAGCATTATCGCCCCGCCACGCACTGAAGTGTGCTCACAGAGCGCAGCGTAATAATTAGGTTAATTTTACGGAACTCTGTCCCTGCTTACTGCTCACCTATCACAGGAAGGACAACGTGCGCGTGCGTGCGTGTGTGTGTGTGTGTGTGGGAGAGAGCACATACGAGATGGGGGTGGAGGTGGAACAGGACAAGTCTCTTCTTATGTATTTCATGGCTGAAAACAGCAACTTCCTGTACTATATGTGTGTGTGTATGTATATATATGCATATATGTATACACACACACACACACACACACACACACACAGAGTCAAAATTGCCTCAGCAAGCCAAGTATGGCCTGATAGCCAATCTGTGGCTTAAGAAGGAATAATTGTTTTTGTTGAATATGGCGATGACTTTAAGTGAACGATTAGACGTGTCTGTACTATGAGGAGTGGCTAAGAGCAGGGCTTTGCAGGTACCAGGCCTGGGTTTAAATCTTGCTGCACATAAGCTACACTCCCACTCGTGTGTCAAAGAGTGATACATACAGCACACACCTCACACGGGTTGCTGTGAGTCAATAAATCACAGAGCTCAGCGCAGAGCCCGGCGCGCCCTGAATGTAAACTGTGTTCTGTTGTCACAGTCCCTGCTCTTTTGCTGTAATCGTCATTATCACCTATGGCTTACAGAGCTGGGAGTATCAGATGCTGGGAGCGTACACAAATGGAAAAGGCTGCCGAAGGCCTGGACTGGCCTTAACTCTCCTTTGAAAATACAGGTAAACTGAAGTGTCCTCTGAGAGTTTTCATAACAAAAGCCAAACTGGTGCCTGGGACACACGTTAACATACAGGTAAGCTAGAACAACTCGAGGGGCTGCTTTAGGAAACATCTGTGACACTTGTTTAGCCAATAATCAGACAAGTATATTCTAATCCTAAAAGCCAATTTAAATCTATGTTCCAAAAAGCATCCTCAGATTGCCATTAATCACTGAAAACAGTTGGCTTAATTCAAACATGAATATTTTCAGATGAATGGCAGCTTTTAAACTTCACCTTTTTCATCAAAATTGAATGCTCAGTTCACAACCTGTTGTCACACAATTACTGGAACCTTCCACCTCTGCAGCGAGCACCCTCCCCGACCTGTAGTCGCGGGTGAACGGCGGGGCCCGTGAGCAGCCCGCCCCCTGCTGGTGAGCATGAAAACTGCATCACCTTTCATCACCTTGGACCTCGAGCCAACCCATAATGTTCCTACTTAGCAAAGGGCATTAACAAAACTCGCTTTGTGGTTTTCATGTAGGTAGGGGTGAGGGGAAAGATGCCCTTTCACCCCGAAAGTTCACTGAACGATCAACTAACAACTAAGGCTGATTAATAGGAGAAAGGTTTATTTACCACGCGCATGGGGAGGAGTGCAGAGAGATTCCCCAATATCCCAGCGGAATCCAGATATTTTTACACACACTTCTTAGAGGGGAGGGGGGAAGAGGAGGGGTGCAGGTAATTCTGTTTAGGGGCAAGAGAGGATGAACGGATGGGGAAGCAGATTGACTTGTAAATGATTCTCTTAGCAAATTAAATTAACCTGAGAGACGGGTATTATATTTGAAGGATTTGGGCCAGATCTGATTGCATTCTTGATCCTCCTTCCTGCAATATACTGAGATAACAGGGAGAGGAAGGGAAGTCAATTGCACCCTTTGATCTTTTGGTCAGTGGGTCAGTCTGGTTTGTGCGGATAGAGGGAAAGCCCCTCCAATGCATTTTTGATCTTGAAGGGCCTGTAATTCAAAATACTCTTTATACAAAGTAGTCGTATTTTGGGGTGAAATTTCCTGAGCTCCTTCACTGACAACATTGTTTTATTATTATCCCTTTTGGGGAAAAATATACATACATACACACACACACACACACACACACACACACACACACACACACTTATTTTACTGTATCATTGTTTGAAAGAGAAATCATCAAAGTGCTGGGATTTTTAATGGAGTGTCTGGCCAAGGGCTCAGTGGACTCCACAAGGCTACACTCTCTCCGCCAAGTCCCAGACGTCCCGAGCCATGCTTTAGAATGCAATTTAGAAGGGCATTTTTGATGATGATCCTAACAGTGGTGATTTCTGCTGTTAGTGGAATGTGTACCAAGCGCCACAGATTAGATCTTACATAGTCCTCCCCCGGGGCCTTACATGCTCCATAAAGGGGAAGTGAAGTAAATAATGTCTATCAACCTATTTTGAGATCGACGGGAGAAATGCAATAACATAAGTATTAAGTAGCAAGATTATTAATAGGTACCCTTTATTGGGAATTTTTAAAGTGCTTTGTGTTCAACTATTGTCATAAATTGACAAATGGGGAAAATCTACACTCCAGCAAAAAAGATGAGCTAGTTTGTATTTTTGATAATGGAAATCTCTAGTTCATGGCCTGCTTAGGTCAGCAATGACTAAAATTATGAACATAGACAGGATTTTGAATGTGGAAACATCACTAACAGAATGCAAGAGTAAGGTAAGGTGGAGAACAAGCTCGTGCTTTGTGTAAAGTGTAGCTACTCTGGTACAAAGCAGACTATTATTTTTGCTAGATTGAATGCAGAAATTTCTTCATTCGATAGGCCTTTGTTGGGTGACTAAGATGTGCCAGGCACTGTCCTAGACGCTGGAGATACACTAGCAAACAAAAGAGATGATGAAGAAACCAACAATGGCTGCCTTGTGGTGCTTCCATCCTCACAGAAGGTGGCTGTCAAACCAGCACCCCCTGGGGGCTTGTTAAAATTTAGATTGCTCAGATCCTCCCCCTGTCAGTTTCTGCTTCAGTAGGTCTGGGGTGGGGCCCAAGAATTTGTGATTTAACAAGTTCCCAGGTGATACTGATGCCACTGGCCTTGGACCCTTTGAGAACCACTGCTAGCAAAATGTCTGCAAATGCTCCAGTCAGCAAAGACAGAGGGATTTTAGGGGGAGGAGGGGAGAGGGGTTCTAGTAAAAGTTGTGTCAAGTGCGTGTGTCTGGTCTCCCAGCCTGATGTGGTCCCGGGGGTCCAGATGGGTGGGAAAGAACTGCCTTGCTGAGCTCCCACTGTGATGTGTTGGGCTCTGAGCTAGGCATCGTGCACGTGTTATTGCATTAAGTCCTCCCGACTGCACAGTGTCACATTACAGACCAGAAAATGTGGCTCTGAGAGACCACTAAAATTCGCTCCGTGATTCCCACAGCTGGGAATCAGCCAGGTGCTTCAGAGAAACAGAAGCAACAGGGCATATGTATCTTCACATATACAAAATATATGCATTTACTCTAAGGAATTGGCTCATGGGATGGTGAGGACTGACCAATCTGAAATCTGTGTCCAGGGCAGGTGGACTCAGCAGGGTTCCCGCATGGTAGTTTTTAGGCAGAATTCCCTCACCTTAGGGAAACCTCGGTCTTTGCTCTTCAGAACTTCAACGGATGGGGTGAGGCCACCCTACTCTGAGAGGCCGCCTCCTTCACTTCGGTCGACCACTGTAGATGTCAGTCACATCCACAAAGTGTCTTCACAGACGAGTGGCTGATCTGGGCGACGCGGCCTGGCCACGGTGACGCACAGAATTAACCGTCACAGCCGGTCATGGGTGAGGCCCATTTTCAAGACCGTTCACATGTTGTGACTTCACATCCATCCTGCCTTGCCTCGGGTTCCTCACAGGAGGCTGGGAGCAGCTGGTTCTTGCTGAAAGAAATTAAATGCAAGTCCAGAGAGCAACCACGATCAGTTCCCATGTGCCATGCTCTGTGCTTGCGTTGATGACTGCTCGTGTGATGGGAAGTCATTGAATAGACTAGATGAGCCGCTCTCCTCCTCGTGACCATTTGGACAACAATCCCTCCTGTGCAGTGACAATGTTTTGTCCACCCTACCCCCACCTCTATTTTCACCCTGTCAGCGAATGAAGGATTGATGGGAGCCAGGATTCACCTCTCAGAAATGCTGCTCCTGGGGACACAGTTTTGCGATTCCTTCGCCCCTTTTGTTGGCGGCATTGCTGCGTGGAGGTGGCTGGCGAGCCTTGGAAAGTGGTGTTCCTTATGTTTTCCCAGGCCATTTATTTCATTTTCGTTTCTTGCAAAACACAGCATCTCCCTCAAGGAGCTGGCGCCACCTGGCGCGCGAGAGGCGCGCTGCTGCCTCTGCCCTCGCCCCGCGCCGGTCGGGGCAGAGCAGTGCCAGGGCGTTGTCCTTTGCTGGAGATCAAACGAGTCCCGTGGGGTGTGTGCGACGTGCGCTGTGCAGTGTGCGGTGTGTGTGTTACATGCATGTGCTGTGTGGTATGTATGTGGTGTGTGGTATGTATGTGTGTGTATGGTGTGTGTGTGTATGGTGTGTGTGTGGTATGTGTGGTGTCTGTGTGATGTCTGTGGTATGTTACGTGTGTGTGGTCTGTAGTGTGGTAAGTTTCTATAAAAATGTTTTCCATATTACTGAGCCGTTCAACCAGCTTGTTTGCGAAGTCTAGTCTACAGGGAGCAGACTCGAAAATTCAGGCGAGGAATTTAAATTTAGACCTTTTTTAGCAATTCTACTGGGATCCTAAAACCCCTCTGGAATCCAAAAGCCCCCAGTCGGGCTACTCAGGATGGGGACTCTGCGCAGGCGTGGGGGGAGGGCTGCGCTCTGTGGCCCTGGCGGGGACCCCAGGGCGGGGACCCCAGGGCGGGAGGGACTGCTGAGGCGCCGAGGCACCTGCGGAGGGAGGTGGCCCGTGAGAGAGGAGCCGGTGCCAGTGAGGCTGGCAGCAGGTGCCCAGCGCCGGGTCCTCTGCGTGGCAGTCCCGGAAGAGAAGAAGATTCCTGAAGTACCTGTGTCCGCGTGGTAAGGATCTGCGTGACCTGTCAGTGTGTGCGTGCGTGCACGCGTGTGCAGGTGTGCCTTTGTGTGTCTTCCAATCCTATCTTTCCTCCTCTCTCCACAGTGCCTGGCACTGAGCATCCAGCTTTAAAGGGCCCAAACCCCAAGTCTCACCGTTTGTGTACCTTACAACTTATAAGAAGTTCCACACACATTCTCATTGCGTTATTCACACTGAGCCCCTCGTGGCAGGTGAGGAAAGAGGCGGTAAGCATCTGAGTGAAGTGCCCGGAAGGAGGAGATCAAACTGGTTCTTGTGACTGTCAGCCCAGGGCCATTTCTGCTCCGCAGGGGCTAAGTGCTCTGGAAGCCCACCGCAGGGGCTGGGCTGTCCTCACCAGCGCATCCGAGGTTGACGCACTTGCCTTAACGCAGACCTGTCCCAGCCCCGTCACAGCCCCCCGTCCTGTCTGTACAGCCTCCTAGACTGTGTGCCCAGAGTCAAGGATTCAAGAGAAGCGGTGTCAACAAAGCTGTTTTACCTCAACCAACAAGCCATTCAGGAAATACACTGGGCATCTAGATGCCAGGAATAGTAAATTCACCCGTCCCCCAATTCCAGGACTGCCGTGTGTCACAGCAGGGAATGGCGAGAGACAGCTCTGCGGGAAATGCACCAAAGACCCGAGTGGCTCGGCCGTCTCACTCTCCCGCCGAGGGGAGGCTACCTCCTGGCCTGGCCACCGCCTACAAATCTGTTGGGGATTATTAACCTCGGCTCTCTGTGGTTGGCTGCGGCCCGAGGTGGCCTACACATCCATTCCTTCACTGCACACCTCTGCTGAGAAATCCACAATGAACAATCTGCTTTCGTCCCCATGTTTCCTCTTCCAGCGAATGGCACCACCACCTACCCAAGTTGGAAATTCGAGCATCGACGTTAATGGGTCACCTCGCACCCTGTCCTCTAATTGATTGCCAAGATGTGCGGATCCCGCCTGAACCCCTACACCCCTCCTCGGCCCTCCAGCCTTGGCTCTCGGAGTCCACACTCTGGGGCCCCCCTAGCCCCACCGCACCTCAGGGTGAGGGACTGGGTTTCCTCACCTGCTGGGAATATTGGCTCTGCTGGGCTCAGGTGGGCCACATCCCAGGAACTGCCCTCTGTCAAAGAGCGCTGCCTGCCCCCGGTCACACCCCGGTGCAGGTGGGGGCGACTCACAGCCAATGGCCAGGCTGCATGCTGAAGGCCCCGCCCCCAGCCCCCTTGCCTGGGCTCCCTTCCTGTGCTGCTGCCACCACACTGCAGTGCAGCTTCCCAGTCCCTGGGCCGCTTCCTTCTCTTCCTTCAGGTGTTGGTCCTGAGAGCCCTCCTGGGACACCTCCTGCGTGCAGGTCTCAGGCTGTTTCCTTGGGAACCTGAACTATGACAATCAGTACCTGGATGGTCCTGCCAGTTGCCAAAGAGGAGCCCGTCACTGGTGCGAGACAAGCACTGGAGGCTCTGAGTGGGGCCCAGAGGGGCGAAGGGCAGAGTGGCAGGACCAGGCTGCCCTGCGAGCGGCCCCATCTCTGGGCTGTGCACATGGGCAGACCCTGTGGTTTTGAGGTGTCTGTGGTGGGAAAGGGGCCACAGGGAGCTTATTGCAAGCCTGTAAGAGAATCCCAATAAAGGTCTCTAGGGTTCTGCAGCTGAGAATGATGCGCCATTTGGAGAAGAGCCCCTGGTGTGTTCCCCCGAGCCCTGTGGAGTTGGATCGTCTGAACAGCGACCCACACAAAGATGGAAGGGGGTGTCTGGGATCAGGCCCACAGGCACCAGTAAGCTGCGCAGGCAGGGGGCCGAGACCTCCTGTTACCCACACGTGGCCCTGCTTCCTCTCCCAGGCTCAAAACTATGGCCCTGCTGGTGGTGGCAGGGCTGGGGGATTCCAGGCTTGGTTCACAGTTGACTTGCTTGGCGTGCGAGTGCAAGCCACAAGTGGAGGCTTGTATAGTAGAACCTTCTTTAGGGTGAAGAGAGAGTGGTGAGCAGAAATCCTCTCTAAAGGCAGAGCTCTGGGCAATGTAACCTCCCCCCCGCACCCCATTCATATGTTGAAGCCTAATCACCAAGGCAATGGTGTCAGGAAGTGGGGTCTTTGGGAAGTGATGAGGTCGTGAAGGCAGGACACTCATGAATGGGATCAGTGCCCTTATAAAAGAGGTCCCAGGTTGGTCCCTAGCCCCTTCCACCATGTGAAGACATGGAGAGAAGGTGTCATCTATGTACCAGAAAGTGGCCCTCACCAGACACCAAATCTGCTGGCACATTGACCTTGGACTTCCCAGCCTCCAGAATGGTGAGAAATAAATTTCTGTTGTTTATAAGCCACCCTGTCTGTGGCACTTTGTTATAGCTGCCTGAAAGATGCAGACGGCAGCTGACCATAGCTCACTCTGTGTGGAATGAAAAGGGTCCTGAATTGGGAAAACACAGCAACTTCTAAGCAGTGGTGAACGCCCTGGCAGCCTGATTCAGGGCCTAGAAGAAGGAAAGCTGGGAGACTGAGGATATTTGAGTAAGACCAGGGTGTCTGCACAACAGGCGCGAGGATGGACCCCTGGCAGTGGGCGCGAATGTGCACATCTTTGCACAGCACACTCATGCTCACGAGAAGGCGTCCACCATAGAAGGGCCCTTAAATAACAGAGTCATCCAGCCAGTCAACTTGGCAGGCTTTGTCACTGGCCACACCAGTCCTGGCCCAGCGGACTCCTGTGTGGACCGATCGTGGTGGCACGGTGGAGTCCGCCTCGGCCCACAGCACAGGCATTTGCTCACCGTGGCTCATGCTGCTGCCACCGCCAACATCCCCCCTGCCAGCAACAAAGACCGATGCAGGGTCTTGAGTGTGGCATCATCCCTCAACAGGACCATCTGGCCCATTGGCATCAAGTTGATGACCCTGACACCCTGGAGGAGGAAGAAATTTCATCTCGACAGGAACGTACTCCTATTCTAGGCATGGGTCTTCCTTTCTTGACAGAGCCCTGCCAGCACTGCCGGGATCTCGCACAACACCGCCTTGGCCCCAAGACACCCACCTCGCAGCAAAGGATGTGTGACAGGGGCACACGACCATGGGGCACTCTGGTCCTCCCACATATCGCACCACCCAAAAGCTGTTGCCCTGATAAGAGGGATGGACCCACCTTACAAGACACAGCTGGAACTCCGCTGTGAGACGGGGGCTGCCCTCTAAGACCAGGTTTGCACTCTGAATCCACAGCCACCACCTTGTGCCATGGGCAGAATGCCACAGTCCAGGAAGCAAGGGCTGGAAGTACGGTTGTCCCCTCTTATCATCACCCCAGTGGCCCTCTTGGGAGTTTCTGCTCTCCACCTGTGCAACATGGCCTTGCAGATATGCAGGCCTGGTGTCATCAGGAGAACACTTCTACCAGAGTTCCAGTAAGCTTCAAACTGCAGTGGCCATGTGGTCAGTTTATGTTCCATTTGCCAAGTGACCAGCAGGCAAGGAAAGGCGTCTCCATCCTGGAAGGGATAACTGGGCATCAGGAGGAGGTGGGGCCGCAGGTATACAGTGGAGTATATAACTGGGAGAAGACATTTGGCCCCCGGGAGATCCACCGTGGCATCTCTTGGTACTCCCTTTAATGCCGCACACTGCGCCGAATTCCAGCGCTCAACATGAATTCTAGGGCCCTTTATTTGTGGGCCTTGCCTCCCTCTCCAGCAGGGTCAGTTGTCACTGTACCATCACTTTACACCGCCGCCAAGGAGCTTCTTTCACTTTGTCGAACACACCATTCTCTTTCATCTCTGGAACTCAGTGCTTTGTCTGTTTGCCTGGAACACCTCGGAGCCCCTCCCTGCCTGGACAGTTCATCCTTCCAGGTCTCCAATCCAACTGCTTTCAACGAACGGCTCCTCGAACCTCCTAGGAGACTGGTTGGACATGATTTTCATGCTTCCATAGCACCCTGAACTTCCTCTCCCGTGCCTCTTCATGTACGATATTTTAATTATTGGTTAAATTGTTTTTCTGCTTTACTAGATTATAGACTTCGTGAGATCAGACGCCAGGCCATCTTTAATGTCGTGTCCAAAACAGAGCACTGTGCGTGGCACATAATAGGTACTTTATAAATGTTTACTGAAGATCCTTCTTTTTCCCTCTTTCCATTGATTATAAGAAATTAAGGTTTAGCTAAAATGAGGGTCAAAGGCACATAATGTAGGGGGTGTAACACAAAGGGTACAGCCAAAATTCTACCTATAGATGAGTTTAAAATTAAAACAATTAATTCTCAACATTTAAAAATAAAGATATTTAACATAAACATATGGTTTCAAGCTACTGAAATATCAAAAGAATCAAACTGGAAGGGCTTGGTGCCAGCGGGCCCTGCTTCTGCCCAGTAAACATCGGCGGGAGCCCTGCAGGCTGCAGGTAGCCACGACGGTGCTCTGGGCTTTTGCTTTGATGCATTTTTGTTGTTCTGTTTGTTTTAATAGGAAAGGCAGAGGAGAAGTGATACAAATCTTTCCACCCTTATCAAAATATTGGGAGGTCCGTGAGTTTAATCAGGCCTGTTTTACTCATTTATGAGTTGTGTCGCTGCTAATGTCTGCTCTGGCCATCCCTGGTACGGTAGAGCCAATACTAACCCATCTCCCTCTCTCAAAAGGCAGAGTGACCAGTAAGAACAGTGGAAACGCCACATGGCTGCTTCACCGGGACTGGAGTGTCATCGGTCCTGGCTGGTGCAGCTCCCAAAGACCTGGGTAAAACGACAATCTGGTGCCTGTCAGCTGTGGGCCACTCTCCCTCCCTTATCGGCACCTTGCCGTCTATATGTGGTCTGATAGACGTCTTAAGTCCATCACAAACGGTTGAAATGAGGCTCAAAATAAGATGGTGTATGTGACAATGCTCTGTAAGCAAGTACCATGCAAGTATACATTATTATTTTTATACCAGTCAAAATGGTGGCTTCATTTTTCTAATTTTTAGGAGGCAGAGGGAACTGAGGTTAACTGTGGGAATCTTACTTTCTCTAATGATTCAAAAGATTACTGAGACAAAAGCCAGCCCCAAAGCTACAGCCTGCTCTAGAGAGTGTTTTCCCAGCTTCATGGTGAGGAGGGAGGTGTACAGGTTGAAGGAGGGAGTTGTCATTTATTCAATAAACTTTTAATGAGTGTCTAATATGTGCCAGGACTGGGGACTATAAAGATTCAACAGGTACAAACACTGCACTAATGAAGCCCAGACTTTTAGTGAAGAGACAGGGAAACAATAATTCGGTGTGATGAATGTATAATAGAAGCATGTGTAGTTGTCTGAAAGCTTAGAGGAAGGAGTTGGGTGGGCAGATGGCTTTAATGGAGGAGGTGACACATAATGCGGGTCTTGAAGGGTGAGTAGGAGCTTACAGGCAGGGATGGGCACAGTCCCCTTAGATACTATAGATATGTTAATTAGAGAGAGCAGACGATGTTCCCAAACTACTTACAGGTACAGAAACTGAAACTGACTTCCTTTGTGGCTTTATAGCACCATTAAAAATCTGGAAGTCTTAGCTGGGTGCGGTGGCTCACACCTGTAATCCCAGCACTTTGGGAGACTGAAGTGGGAGGATAGCTTGAGGACAGGAGCTCAAGACCAGCCTGGGCAATATAGCAAGACCCTGTCTCTAAAAAAAAAAAAAAAAAAAAAAAGAATTAGCTAGGCATGGTGGCATGTGCCTGTAGTCCCAGCTACTCCAGAGGCTGAGGCAGGAGGATTGCTTGAGCCTGGGAGTTCAAGGATGCAGTGAGCTATGGTTGCACTACTGCACTCCAGGCTGGGCAGCAGAGTGAGAGTCTGTCTCAAAAAAAAAAAAACAAACAAAAAAACAGAAAAAAAACAACACACACACACACACACACACACATAAACCCTGGAAGTCTCGGTCTACCTTCCTGTTGCATAGGGAGAGTAACATCAACTACTCAGGACCACTGGGAAAAATGAATCAATTTATGTGGTTTGCAAGAGCAAGTGTTTTGTTTTTAGAAAACCCTGGGCAATGATGTGGCAGAACCGGAACTTAGGAGGAGAATGAACAGGCCAGCACACGGGACAGAGAACGGGGTCAGACTTTGATCGGTCTGTGAAAAATCAATCTTCTGTCACCACTTCCCCAAACTCCCAGCAGTTTCAATTTAAAACTTGTTCAATATTCTAAAACCAATTTTGGAGTTTGCTTTTTTAAAAAATAATTTGTTGCATTAATCAAAAAATGCATTCAGTTTTGGGTCAAGTGGCCTAACAACTAGGAAAAGCTGACTGGGGCCCCGGGGAAATGGGCTTGTCTGGCTGGAGAGTGTGATATCCAAGAGCAGAAACCAATCTGCTCTGAAAGGAAGAACAGTGAGCAGTAGTCACAACAGCTAACAGCAAAAAACCTTCCAAGTGCATTGAATTGAAAGGAAATTGCGAAGATGGCTAATGAGAGTATTTTGTTCATATTAGCAAAATTCAGACATAAGGATGCATCTAAAGCCTCAGTTCCGAGGAAGCTGCAATTAGATTTTATGGTTCGATGTGGACGGTGTCGTCCTTTCAAAGATTTCGCGTCAGTGAAATTGCAGAGGTCATTCTCCCGGATCACTGCCCTTTGAGAGACATGTAGGAAACGGAAAACGAGCCGGCTCTGTTAGAATAAAAACCCTTCATTCTATTACCAAATGGAATTGGGTCTTGCAATTTGATGAAATAGCTTGTTTGGTTCATCCCTTTGCACGTCCACGAGTAGCTGTGGTTGAGGTAAGGAAACGTGAAGCTTGGTAAATTAGCCCACAGAGAACGTGCTGGCCATTCTGCATTCTTTTCCCCCCCTGCCCTGTGTCGGGAAGGCCGACTGCCCTGGGCTGTGTCCCTAGGCTCCCGGGGGGCTGCCTTCGGCTGGGTGTGGCTGATGGGAGCCAGAGATGAGAGGTGGGAGAGAGAGGTCAGGATGTCCGGCACCCCCTTCCTGCTGGGGCCGTGTCTGGCAGCGCTGGCCTCCTGTGCTCACGCTCCTGTCCCGAGGCCCCTCCTCCATGTTCCAGCTCCGGGGGTCACGCAACCTGTTTCCTCCTCCTGGCCCTGCGGGCAGGGTGGTCACACTCCCCAGATGCTAGGGACACCGAGGGACACCGAGGTACCCTCCACCTTGTGCGTGGTTCTTGTGACCCCACCCCATCTCCGGGGGTCACCCCTTCTGTTAAACTCTCTTCACGTGCCCATCTGAGTTGGTCTCTTTCCTGTGGATGCTGATTGACTCAGAGACTTAGGAAAAAATGGCAGCAAAGAATCCAAGTACTTGCCTTCTGTTCTGCAGCAACCGGTGCCCACCAGACTTTTCTTTTCCGATTTGGTTGGTGGGTTTGCTTTGTTGTCTAGTTGGGGGACTAGGAGGCGGGGCCGTGCTCAGGAGCCAGAGCGGGAGCCTCACTGCAAGGAGATGTGGCCTCAGGCCGCTGTGCCTGGAGTTCTCTCTGGGATAACCCCGGCCTGGACTGACCCACAGGTCTCCAGAACCCCTGTCAGGTAGATTGTTTGAAGTAACCGAAACTCCACAAAAGCAGGGACTCATCTTGCTCTTTCTCCTGCGTGCCTAGAACAATGCCTAACATACCGTAGGTGTTTGATACACAGTTGTTGCACAGGTGAAATAACGTCTCTCCTTCATAGCTGCTGCCATCCCTCAGCACACACCTATTAAATGTCTACGGGCCAGACCCCGCCTTGGGCCTGGAGATGCAGGGCGGGAGAGAAGAGGCTGTTGAAGGGATCCTGGCCTCTGTGCCTTTGTCCTGCGGCCCTCTGCCACAACTGTCCTCTCAACAGACTCGGACCCACCTCCGTGACTTTCTGGGGAAGCGTTATATGAAGTTATGTGTTTGCGACACTTCACTTTAGCATATTACTGTAATGACGATATGTATTTTCCTGTAAATCTCCCCCAGGGCTCCCCCAGGAGCCTCTGGAGGGAAATACACTTATCAACGCACTTTTCCAGAGGGTCTAGCAGGCTGCTCCCCCCACACAGATGCTCAATTTAATGTTTGCTTATTGGTATCGTTTGCAGACACGGTTCCCTTGATAATGGTCATCTATGCTTAAAGTCAACTCTAAATTTCTTTTTCCCATTTTTCTGAGTTGAATAAGGTTTTAATGACTTTTTTTTCATTTGTGCTCCCTCCCTGTTCAGCATCAAGCCGCGCGGTTCCCCTAGAGTGCAGAATGAGTGGGAGGGTCCAGGACCAGACAGCTGCAGGCTAAATGACGCTCTTCTCCCCCTACTGTGGGACTCGAGTATTGCCACGTGGAAGCCTTTGTCCCCGTGTGCCCTGAGAGCACATGGCTGCAAATTGCTAGACTCTCTCCCTTGCCCAGAGCCTCAGGCTTACCCTCCCCTGCGACAGTGATCCAGAAGCAGGGGCTGCAGGGCCATGATTGCTCCTGCTGTCAGTACCCGGTGAGCTCGTGTTTGAACGTCCCTGAGCTAAAATAAGACCAGCAGAAAGAGCATTTGCTGCCTCTGCTATGGAAATGGCAGCCCTGTCCTAAATCTACAGTATGCTCATGGCCCACAAAGTAGGAGCTGATGAGAAGAGCTGAATTCACCAGTTATATTTATTATTTAGTTATGCTGATATTGGATAAACACATCCGCGCAATACCATGTAGGGTTATACTTCTGTATGCTCTGATTTTAAAGCAGTCAGATCTTTAAAATTCTCTGCTGTAAAATTAAAATTTTCTGGGATTTCTATGTCTATTTACTAGGTTCCCATGAATAAAATGACTGAAAGATTTATCTGCATAGATTTGGTGTTGAAACCCTTGTTAACATCTATATCAAGAGAAAAACAATGAGAAAATTCATCAACGGTGTTGAAGTTTTTACTTCTTTCCCTTAAGATTTAGTGGATCATAATTAATAAATAAAAGAAAACATATTTGCATTTCCCTAAGCCTGAGATCACACCTCAGAGGGTAAGGCTCGGTAAACATGCTCTTTACTTAATCAGGACTGAAATACGACTTAGCATAGTGCATGCTATTGCTAAAACACAATAATATTGTTGCATAATATAATGCTTCTATACATGTCATTCATGGGGATAGTTTTCACCAAAGATTCTAAACAAAGGCATTAAAAAAAATAAAAGCAGAATTAGCATTACTTTCTCTCATTTAGAAGTTGTTACATTGTTTTATCTCCCTCTAAAGCCTCCCCTGACCATGCCGCTGTGCCTTACCCTAGTCTACATTCGCCGGGGAAAACGCTTCCCAATGGCACACTTCACACGGCCATTGGGAAGCCCACGCTCTCCCCTGAGGCTGGAAGTCCTTCTGGGAGAAGCCAGAGCCCCATTCCCATGGCCGTAAGCTACCAGTCCACTGCGTGCTTTCTCAGAGTGCCACTCTCAATGACCTCCCGGAAACGGGCTAGCCCCCCACAGGTGCTCTGAGCCCCGCTTTGGGGGAAAGAGTGGGCATTCTGTACCTGAGTCGCTGTTCCTGCGGCTGCGAACAGGGTACTGCACTCCCCGTCGTGGTACGCTTCTTTACACTCCCGGCAAAAGACAAGCTGCAAAAGAACACGCATCTGTTAATTAGGAACATTAGATTGCATTGGGCCGTAACATGTTTCTCCCTTTCCAAACTCATTATATTCATTCCTCTGGCCTGCGTGAGGGTTTCCATGTCAAATTACTTTTTGCAAAGAGAAATCAAGTTATATTTTAATGAGACCGTTCACTCTTTAAAGAATGTTCCAAGCACTGCAGCAGGGTTACAAAGATGAACGATGAGTCACATTTTCTTTCTTCCAGGTGTTTCCAGTCTTGCAGAAGAGACAGTAACGCAAATAAATATCTGTAGCAAAGTATTATTGGTGTTGGAAAACGAGGAAAACAACTTTGAGAATTTTACATTATGTATCTGTTTACATACATAAAAGATTTGTATGTCCATGTCAATGGACCTTTTTTTGTATTGGAAGTCTGTTTTTTTTGAAAGCCTGTGATAGCAAGAAATGGGCTGTGATGAACTGAATCATGTCTCTCCCCTTTCCCCGCCCCCAGCCCAATTCATATGTTGAAGCCCTAACACCCAGTACTCAGAATGTGACTGTGTTTGGAGGCAGGGCCTTTAAAGTAGTAAGGTAAACTGAGGTTGTTAAGGTAGGCCTTATCCAGTGTGACTGGCGTCCTCATAAGAAGAGGAGATCAGGACACAGAAACACACAGACTGAGGGAGGACCACGTGAAGATACAGCGAGAAGGCAGCCATCTGCAAGCCCAGGAGAGAGGCCCAAGGAGAAACCGAACCTGCCTACACCTTGATCTTGGACTTCCAGCCTCCAGAACTGTGAGAAAATGAACTGTTGTTTAAGCTGCCCAGTCTGCGGTCCTTTGATGTGGCAGCCCCAGGAGCTAATACGTGGGCTGCAGTGGGTCTTCTCCCCAGGTGATGGCGCTCCTTTCCACATTCATATGCCATGGAAATGAAGACACCCAAGGGGTCACCTGTCCTCTACCTTTCATCTTACAAAGAAAAAAGCTGGAAAAGTGAATGCCAGAGAGGGTCATTCAAGGCTGTCTGTCTTGAATCACTGGAACCCTCCAGAAAGTACTTTACATTTTTTCATCGTCACCAGCCATGTTCCGGAAGTTGCTGTAGTGGCTCAGGGTGTGGGTCCATGTTAGGACACACTGGATTGGAGTCATCGTCCCATTGCCTGGCACCCAAAACACCTTGTGAGAGCCACTTTGGTTTCTGTGCCTCGGTTTCCCCCTCTGAGAAACCAGGATAACAATGATAACTGTGTCATATGACATTGTGAGAGGTAAGCAGGATAATATATATACAAAGTGGCTACAACCATGCCTGGCATACTAAGTGTTCCTAACTTTAAGGAGACGAAGCCAGTCAGAGATGCCTTTTCCCTTTTTCCCTTTCCCTTCAATGCACACTTCTTTAACTAGTTAGGGGGGCAACAACTCCCAGAGCAGAAACTGCATTCAGAGAAAGTATTTCAGCAGAGAAGAGAGTGCCACCTGCTGAGGACGGTGTGTGGGTGATGCTGTGGTCTTGTGCGCAGATGCACGATGGCAGGACGCTCTTCCCACTGAGGGGTGGGCTTGATGTCTCTCCTGCTGAAATCCAGATGTGGTGACTACTTGACCATTAGAATGTGGGGGAAATGATGGTGTGCCACTCTCCGGGCCCAGGCCTTAAGAAACTGGTGGCTTCCATTTCCTGTTGGGAGCCTTGCTCTTAAAAGGCCAGCCACCATGTGGTAAGGAAGCCCAACAGCCCACGGAGAGGCCCACAAGGAGAGGAGTTGAGGCCGCAGCCTCACAACAACCCTGGCTGTGCCTTTAGGATACGGCCAGCACCAACTTGCCAGGTGCATGGCTGGGTCATATTACAAATGGATTGTTGCTGTTCTAAATCACTAAGTTTTGAGGTGGCTTTTACACAGTAATAAATAACCGATACAGGAATGACACTGAGGCTGGAAAACTCAAAAGCTTTTCAGAGGCCAAGTTCTCAAGCTAATATTCTATAGCAGAAGCCAGGAATTTAGCCCAGTTTCACTTAAGACAAGACTGATTTGAACTGAAAAACAAAAATAAACAGGATATAAAACTAACCCTATCCCAAAATATATCACCCTTCCTCTTGCCTCAAAAAGATCAGCCTACCCAACACCACTTTTCCTTCATGTTGTGTTGTCTTCACCATGTGAACAGACTTCTCTCCTTCCCTGTGTCCAACTTCTAGTTTTAATAACTCGTCTGAAAAACATTTTAATCTCAGGACACAAGAAACAAAAAAGGAAAGCATTTTATAAGGAAATGGCCTCTTCTACAGAGAAGCCACAATTGATCTTCCAGCCATCACTTTCAGCATATTATATTCTTATTTCTTCTCACAGTAAAGAGAATGAACCCAAATTTTGTGGAATAGAAACTTCATTTAGAGGTTCGGGTTGGTGGGAGAGGGTGTGTGTGTCAGGATGTCCTTACACAAATCACTGACGGCACCAGGTTTCAGTTTCTGACGTGTTATTCTCTCTGAACTGAAAGCTCAATCCAATGAATAGTGAGTTTGGTACTAGGGTTTCCTCCTAAGTTTTTTTCTTTTTTAAATTTATCTGCTAATCTTTGGGATTGCCTCAGACCTCTCACTCTGCTCTTACACGCTCTGTTGGAAAAATGTGCACGTGAGGCCCAATCACGGAGAACTGGCTGTAGGATGTCACCCACTGCTTTTCAGAGAAGCAAGCCTGATCTCTTGGCGTGACGGGGAAAACCATTCACATCTTATTAGCCAGTGGATGAGATATAAAATCAGTTTCATGGTAGAGGAACACCCTGGAGGTTGATCAGTTTGTCAGAATAAATAGGCCTTTCCTGACACAACGACATTAAATTCCCTTTCACACCGGTACTACAGAGAACGGACTACAAAGAAATAACAGAAAGGAACAGCACATAAAAACCAAAGACTCGCTCCTTCAGTGTGGCAAAAGGCGAGGAACACTGCAGGAGTAGCTGCTGACGGTCTAACGTCAACGCCTGCTCATTTGCTTCTGTTCGGAGAGCGTAATTTAAATTTAGATACATCATGCAGTAGGTCCTTCCTGGTTAAATAACATGAACGTGTCACCTACAAAATGGGAAAATATGTAGAAAGCCTGATTTGATCTTGAAAATGTTTGAGTCTTTAATTACATTATCCGGAACTCAAGACTCAGGTGCTTGTACAAAAGCTCAGGCCTTCGGTGCCCACACCGCAGCAAGGTGCCCTGGGGTGCTGCAACAAACTCACAGGTGCACTGGGATTTCAGAATTTTGAGGAAAACACAGTGATAGGCGACATCTGTTAATCACACGTGTATGTGATTTACTAACTCGGGTAGTTAACTCGGTGTTAAGGTGGATTTGGCTACCTTCCTTTCTGTGACATCGTATCTTTGCAAACCTGGGTTTTTGGAAGTTACTATGATATAAAATAAGCATGACGTATACATCCGTTTGGAACAAAGATATGATTATTTAAGAACGAAATGAATTTTTTTTTTTCAATTTACGTGAACAAATTTTTCAGATGCCTACTAAGTTGTGAAGACATTAATTCTTGTTGTGCCATTTGTTTAATAACCAGAACTGTTAAGCATTTCTTTTGGCCTAGAAATGCCACGAAAAATTTACCGAACTAATAAGGGTACAGTGAACAAAGGAAGTCTGGAGAGCTCTGGCTTAGGCAGGTACAAAACTCCTTGAGAGAAAGTTTCAGTCCAGTGTGCAAACATTCCCTTTGGTAAAGCCATTTCTGGAGGACGAGCTCCGGGAAGAAGATAAACCCAGCTCCAAATTTTCACATTCATTCTGCTGACCTGCATGTCTCCTACCTGCGGCCCGTGGGTCTTTCTTTAACCAACAATGTAGAAGGCTGGAATTTACCCAGAGATTTGCTGTTAACTAATCAGGGCCTCACATATCCTGAGGCTCCTTTAAGATGCAAAATACTTCTCCAAATCTTGAATAAACATTATCTGAAAGGAAGTTAGCATACCAGGAAATGTATAGTATAGGTTTATATAGTATTAATACATCTTTCCTGGATTATCTTTTCTTGGGATAGATCTGACAAATGCCACCCATTTCCATAGTTTTTTTTAAAAGCATTTTTCAATGTTTTGAAAAAAATTATAAAAGTAGTATATGCTTACTTTATTTGTTCTCTAACCTCTATTCCCTTACTACATTTGATTAGAAAGCAGTCAAATACATGGACTGTATTATCTTAGCTGCTGTGACGACAGTTTTATGTGTCACCCTGGCTAGACTGCAGTCCCCAGTTACTCAGTCAAACAGTAGTTTAGGTGTTGCTGAGAAGGGATTTCGAAGATGTGACTAAGGTCTGCAATCAGTTGACTTTAAGTAAGGGAGGGTATCCTCGCTAACCTGAGGGGGCCTGATTCAATCAGCTGAAGGCCTTAAGAGCAGAGCTGAGGCTCCCCTGGGGAAGAAGAGATTTCATCTGCGGATGGCAGCGCCCAGCTGTGCCGAGAGCTCCAGCCGGTCCTTCCTGATAGTCTGCCCCATGGATTTAGGGGGTGCCTAGCCGGCCCCACAACCACATGCGCGCACACACACACACACACAGACACACACACCCATTCTGCTAGTCTTGCCTCTCTCGTGAAGTCATGGCTGATTCACCTTCCATAGAAAGAATTTAACTAGGCCCATTTATTTCTTGTCTTTTGTAAAAGGACTAATGTACAAACCTACTGTTTGTACATTGTCCTCCAGTTTTCAAGCCTGAGAGCCTGGTGCCCAACTTCTCACTTAACTATAGTAATCAGCTCATCCTAAGTGCCTAAGAAGAGGTATAAAATTTCTAAAAATCTATTTAATAAAGGCTAAATTCAGTAAGTCAATTTCTTTTTCTATTAAGGGATAGCCAAACTTTTCTTAACATTGAAGTCATATTTTTGCCTTGCAACGAATACGTGTGGGGTATTTACTTTAAAGATGAGTAAAATCTTGGACCTGGGCAATGAAAGAACTACGTATTGTAATTCAGGAACTCATGTAATAGGTATTTATATCTTTAACAATCAGATATAGCTTAGTGTTTAAAAGCAAAGCCTTTTAAGCCAGACATATCTGGAATCAGAGGCCCTTCTCAATCATTTATTATCTGTGTGATCCTAACATCTCTTTGCTTTAGTTTTGTTGCATCTGCAAAGAAGGAACAGTAAGATAATGGATATTAAACACAGCTTTTGGCACATGGTAAACACAATAAATAGTATTGTCATAGGGTTACGGATGCTTTCCAAGCAATAAATATGACTCTATAGAAAAGTAAGGTGACAGTAAGCATTTGCCAATACGCTGATGATAATGACTGTTATTGAAAGTCTCTGGTGAAACTGGGACATCCTCAGAAATGCCAAGCTTGTGAACTCCCACATTTACAAGAATGCTGTATAGAAAGGGATACTGGCCTCTTTCTGCTGGTATACACGCAGAGGTCAGTCACTGCCAGGCGCCTGAGACAATCTGACTACCACAGAGCTGCAGGAAGGGCCATCACGTTAATCATTCAATATCATGTCAGTGGAGTAGTCATTTGATTGATGTTTGAGTTTGATTTCCCCTGTGCCCTTGATGGACACATTCAAAAGGAGATGTATGCATATTTTCTCTTTGGAAGCATGAAAAGGAACCAAATGAACAGCTTCCAATGCAATCGGAATATTCAAGTGGATCAATGAAGTTTAGAGCCAGTCGGTATCTACAAGTAATGACCCTTAAAATAAGATTTTGATCCTAAAAGTTGAATGATCTCAGTATGAAAGCTGAAATTTCTTTGTGCCTGTTTTCTGTCATGCCTGCATCTATTATAAAACCTGCAGTGCTGAAGTTCTGTGTTAAAAGAATGGGAGAGAATCAAATACCATCTCAGGACCCCTTACCGTAGTCAAGGGGAACATCAGAAGCCTGAATCGCACACTTGTGCTTTGGGAATAGATGAAATATTTTTCTTTTTGGTGTCTAACTTCCCAGAAGATGGCAGCAGAGATACACAAGAGCTGCCTCAGTGTGTGAAAAAACAGTGTATCTAGAGTAAGGCTCCCCGTGGGGTGACCAGCCGCTGAAATATGCAAAACTCGTTCTGACAAGACAGTGCCACAGGACGGAAGTGGTGTTAGATTAGCACTAAAACACAATTTTGAACAGAAGAAAGTGAGGTTATTTCCTTTCAAGAACACAACATCTTAAAATCACAGAATCTCATGGTGGGAAGCAAGCTTAAACTGTGCCAAGCTCTAAATGCAAACAGACCAAGACAATCTTTTACGTGTACTCTCCAAAGGGCTAAAAATACATAATTTTAAGGAGGCTGGATACAGCTCAGCAGCCAACTTGCTTTGTATTCCTCAAGTCCTACACTAATCATCGAGAATGGCTACACAACGCCACCCTGCCTCCCACAAAATGCCGTGACCTCGGTCGCCCTGCCTCTCTAACGTTATTTTTGTTTTGGATTTGCTACCTTGAAAGGCCCTTACTTTCCTTGGTTTAATTTCCATTCATGGGATTTCTTAAAAGATCTCTGAACATTCCCTTCTCTGACACTCTCATCCCTCTCACCAGGGACACATATGTGCCCACTCGGTCTTCCAGTTGTGCGACTCTGATCGACACACGGACTGTGAGTATGATGTCGTGGAGAACTTTACTACCATCCGCCTCGGAACAGGGCTCTCAGAGAAGGAGAGCTCACACAACGAACAGACCAGATCCACTCAGCTTCCTTGCAACGGAGCTGACCTCAGGACCGGATAAATGCTCCAGACAATAAAGCGGCACTCCTGGACAGGGCGTGCCGGGAACTGAACTGCCCGGTCTATAATTATGGACACAGACATTTAAATTTATTTCCTACTTCAAAATAGTTAATGACTGTTAAAATTTTTTAAGGTTTTTTATAAAACTCAAAGATGTTTATGGGCTATTTGTCCTTTTTATTAACAGCTTTATTGAGATATAATTCACATAGTCACAGGTTTTAAAAAATAGATATTTTTTGAAATGGATAATACATGCATATAGCACAAATTCAAAAAGTGTAAAAGATACACAGTGAAAAATGACTCCTTTTCTCTAGGTCAGCTACACAGCATCCCAGAGACAATCACTGTCACCTGGTTGTCTGGGAAATATTTCATGTATTTCCCAAGCATATATGTGTATGGTATTTTAAAAAATAAAAATGGCATATGAAATAGCATATGATGAATTGTGCTCTGCACTTTGGTTTTCCATTAACCGTGTCTTGCAGACTGCTCTATATGAGTAATACTGAGCTGCCTCATGCCTTCAGCTGCACAATATTCCAGTTGATAGATGTGCCTTAATTCATTCAACCAGTCCCCTACGATGAGCATGTAGGTCCTTTCGCTATTTTGCCATTATAAACAAAGCTGCAGGGAATGGCCTACCCATAGGTCATTTCACACATGTGAAAGAAAACCTGTAGGATAAATTTCTAGGAATAAATAACTGGGTCAAAGGGTACACAGACTTTACATTTTGATTGCTCTTGGGAAGCTGCTCAGTCACACGCTTGGCAGCAAGGTGTGTGAAGGCAGCTTCTCTTCACCTCTGCAACACGCTGTGGTTTCAATGACCACCTTTGTCAAGCTGCATTAAAAGAATCTCAAATAAATCCAAGCACTTTTGCTAAGATGTTCTTTATACATGTCGTATCACCACAGAGACATGTTCCTGGCAACAGAAATGACTCTGTGCACATTTGAGTCTTGTCCACATAGCTGAACCAGGGGCAGGAGTGGCCTGGAGTCAGGCCCACCTCATCCTGCCCCAGCTCCTTGTCCATGGAGCTGTCTGTCCCCTTGTTCCTGCTGGTCTGAATGTGACCTGCTTGCCAGGAAAGGACTTTTAGTGAATTTAAGCTCAGTGGCTTTAAACACTGACGGCCAACATACTGGAAGTCCAGGTTAGAGAGAACGCAACAGGACACAGAACAACTGCAGGTTCCGCCACCTGCGGCTATGTCCTGGGCCTTAACTTTGCAGAACCGGCTCTCGGCTTCACTTGCCAGGCATCCTTGCCGCAGCCACCCACCAGGGGATACGGAGCCGCAGCCCCGGCAATTTGCGGCAGTAATTCCCTGTCCCTAGTCCCCCACTTCCTTCCTACTCTTTGCTGTAACCATTTCAGAGAGGAACTCCTGCGGTGGTGGTTCCTGTTTTCCAAATCCCCGAGTTCTCAAATTCACGTCATGGCTTCTCTTGATTCCAAAGGCTAAAGTAGGGTGTGGTAGTGAGCTGGAACTCTTGCAAGTATTTGATAACAACAGTCACACCATCCATGTTGCTTCAAACAAACTTCTTGGTGGGCAAATTTCTGTATCTAACTGAGAATTCCCTTTGACATCTTGCAAGGCCTGGCCAATGTTGCTTTAAAATCGACATTTCTCAGACCTTATGGAGCAGTTGGCCTCTTCCAGAGACGGAGCACTGGTCACAGAGTATCAAATTCAACACCACTTTCAAATATTGCCGTTCATTAGTGGACCCATTCAAATATTGCCATTAATTAGTGAACACGTTTGAATATGGCCATTCATTAGCAAAATGCACAGCATATGTCTTCTATAATTTTTAACTGGTCTCTAATCCTTGTGACCTTATCATTTACAATCTGTAGCAAGGCACTAGACTCTGTAAAAACGATTACACTCTGCCAGAAAAAATGCGAAATCCAAGCCATATGGCAATTTGAGCCCAATTTGTCCCATGTGCCGTGGGCATCCTTATGCTCTCTAGCACAGCAGGGGAGACTGAACGCTTCCTTGAACACCTGGGCCTGCCCTGGGCAAGCTGGGGCAGGGCCAGCTTTGGAAAGGGGCCCAGCCATGTTGGGGGTGCCCTGCTAACACATCGTAGAGACTCTTGTCTTTGGAAATTTTGCAGCTTGTCAATGATAGATCGATCCATCAAAATTATATATTAAACCTGTACTGTATGCAGAGTCTCCTAGAGGTGACTTGGGGGTGTATCTGTTCTGGCCCGGCTCCCCCGGCAACAGCCAAAATGATCAGGGTATTTTTCTCTCAAGCACTGTCTCTTTCTTATTCATACCTCTATTAAAATATTTATCCCTCTATATAAAACTGTTTTCACCCATCTCGTCTCTTCCAAATGGGTAGGATTTGTATCTTATTCATCTTTGTCTCCCCAAGATCTGGGTGTCTGGAACACAGCAGGTGATCCATGTCTGTCCCTGGCATGCCAGGTGCCCAAGTCAAGGGGCTTACAGCTTAGGTGGAGAGGCGACCTTACAAAGAACAGAAGAGCTGGAGAACAACGGTGCACCGTACGATACACCACGCAGGTGTGTGCCGAATTGGGCAGTTCTGGATGCAGGCCTGCAGAGACTCCAGGCAGGTTGAGGTCAGCGGGAAACAGCACGTGGAGACGGCATTTGCTTTTCCTGCCCTTGACATTCGCCCCTTCAGACGACAGTCCAAGCCTCAGGCCTGATCTATGGCCTCTCTGCTGACAACTCCAAATCTGTCCCCCTGTCCCGAGCTCTCCTAAGCTGTATGTTGCCTGTCGCATATTTACATTTGGATACCGTTACAGTCACTTCAAATTCAAGTCAGTTCAAATCCCATGTGATTAGTGTGAAGTTGCCAGGCCCTAATGGAGTAATTGTCACGTAGATGGGAATCGACAAACCTTCGCAGAATGAACGAGCAGTAGTGGCTAGAAAAGTCTATGCTTTTGAGAAGCAAGAGGATAGTGCAGCGTTGAGGCAGCCAAGGGCTGGGAATGGAGAGGTCAGCCCCGAGAGCACGAGGAGGAAGGACTGAAACACTGGGCCGGGGGGAGTATTTTAGTGACCTTGGAGCCCACAGTTTTGGTCCAATGACACAAGGATTATTAGCCA
Organism: Indri indri; assembly: GCA_004363605.1. Classification (NCBI taxonomy): domain Eukaryota; kingdom Metazoa; phylum Chordata; class Mammalia; order Primates; family Indriidae; genus Indri; species Indri indri. Next base: position 6,639 of record RJWJ010010655.1, on the reverse strand, counting down.
GACTCAGAGGCTAAGGTCACAGGCATGATGCAGTGGAGAAGGATTCACAACAGAGGGCTCTGAATTGGCTTGGAGATAGCAAAAGAGAAAGAAAAGAGAAAGCATGAAGATGCTAGCAAGAGGTGGGGCGGGTGTGGGAGGAAAGCCCCAGAGCACATCGAGGCCAGGCAGATGCAAAGGCTCAAAGGATTCTGGCTTTAAAAGGAGGAGGGCTAGGTTTTGAGGCCAAAATCCTGGGTGGTCACGTGCTGACGAGAAGGTTGTCTGGAGGAGTTGCATACCAGCTGTGGGTCTCCTGGAGTTCCAGGGAAGAGGGAGTTACAGACTGAGAAGGACTCCGGAACAGTCCTTGTCAATTGGGGCATCCATGAGACACGAACTGAAGCAAAGCCCACCCGTGCTGAGAACCACGCTCTAGTTAGTTCCCTGCACCTGAAACGTGGTTCCCCGACCGGCAGCACCAGTGTCACCTGGGAGCTTGTTAGAAAAGCAGAACCGCAGGCCGTACTCCGGAAGTACTGGGTCAGAACCTGTCATTTTAACACGATCCCTGGGTGACTTGTGTGTACAGTACCGTTCAGAAACCCGGTTCTAGCTCATCCCTTTGACCAAGAGTTACTGAGTGCGCTCTGTGTGCCAGGCATCCATAATTCCAGTGACACAGGAGTCACAGTCCACCCCCTCTCGTTCCCTCTCCCCACAGAGAGCGTGCTGTGTGCGCATGATAACGTGCCCGCAGTCGACTGCAGCCCGATGTGTGACAGATGCAAGGTTCAGCGGGGCACAGAGCAGGAGGAAGAGGAGGGTGAACTGGGACCGACCGAGCCGGCTGGAAATGACAGGCCCCCAAAGGGTACTAACCCGAGTGTAGGCATGGTGCTGGCATGGGGGACTTTTGAAGGGGAAACGATGGCACTTCTTACCGCGGACCACTGAGTTAGGGGTGCCAAAGAGAGCCGAAGAGGTGGCCCCTAGGTAGCTGGGGTGTGGGACTGGGGCTAGAGGGTGGGCCAGGGCTTCATGGGAGGCTGTGGGTGGCCAGGGCCGCAGTGTGGAGGCTTGTCTAGGGAGTGGCTGAGCCAGCTGCCCCGGGATTTGGGAAGCCCCAAGCACCTGCCATGTGGCTAGAGAGTCGGGCCAAGGGCAGCAGGTGAGAATAATCACTTAGAAAATCAACTTTGGATCCTGGGAATGCAGTGCTAATAACACCTGCCTGGAATAGACTCTGCTCGTGTAATTCTACAACACTTGTGTCTTTTTAATTTTGAAACCTTCGGTAGAAAGGAAACAGTCTAGAAGAGTGCTGCCCAATTGAAACAGCAGTAATTTTAAATGTTCTAGTAGCTACGTGAAAAGAGGAAAAAGAAACAGATGAAATTAATATTTTACTCAACTAAAATATTCTAAATAGGGTCATTTGAACATGTAATTGATGTAAGAATTGTTAATGAGTTATTTTGTGTTTTTTTTTAAACTAAGCTTTCGAAATCTGGTGTGCTTTTATACTTTCAACACATCTCAGTTGGGAATAGCTACATCTAAGGGGTCAGGAGGCTCACGTGGCTACCACGCCACAGCGCGGGTCTAGAGGAGCCCTAGGCTGAGCACTCAGTTGAGGCACCGCAGAACAAAAAGAAGCAGAACACCTTCCACATTCTTAGGGAAGTTGGATGAGGTGGGGACGTAGGGAAGATAAGAAAATTGAAGGGTTTCAATGCAAGGAAATCCAAAGTTTTTTTTTTTTTTCTAATAAAGGATGCTCTGTTTATTTTCAGCTTTTGGAAGACTCATATGAGTTTCACTTTGCACTGCGATGACGAAAAGCACTTCAGGGTACAAAAAAATCAGTCAAATTAAAGAAAATGAGGTGTAACTGTCCTACAGTGAGAACATGAGAATTTTCCTGCCACACACTCTGAGTTATTTGTTTAAAGAAAGCCAGAAAGGAAGAGCTGTCCCCAGTTATCGCTAACTTTCACCCTGTCTCTGGGTGTCTGATGTACTTGTTTGCTCGCTTTGTCAAATCTTGGACAAGGGCAGATAGTGACCAGGCATTACTCACGGGGTGGGCTTTTGGTCAGAGTGTGCTGCAAGCAAACATCTGTTTCTGATGGCTGCAGCACCGTCCTGCATTATAGAACGAACTTAATAAGCATAAAGTCATAGAAATCCACAATTTAGGTCATATTAGTTTCGGTGTAGCGTTATTGCAGTCTCTTAATTAGCCAACCAAGAGGGTTGGGCTAAAGACGTTTGCTTTTGAGTAAAAAGTATCCAGCTGGAGGGCTTGGTCTGGCATGATTTTACTTGTGATAGTTCAGACCCATCCTGGCAAATGAGGTATCAAAGTCCAGTAATACTTTAGCACCAAAAAATTAATTTTGTGAGAGTCCTGATTCGGATTTCACCCTTGAAGTTAAGCATACACTAATGACAGAAGTGGAAATAAATCCCAACACTTTTCAAACACTTTCCAGGTGCGTGTCTCTACATGACGTTCTCGGGCAGCAGCATTTGGGTTTCTGAGGGTTCCGCTGGACCTCAGGTGTCTCTGCCCCAGAACCTCTGCCCTAAATGATTATTCATGAAAATTCCAGCTCAAAGGGGGAGAGAAGAGATGAGAGAATCAGGGGCCTGAGATGTTTGCTTGGGCACCGATCTCTCTGGAGCTAAGCCAGATAATGCTTCTGTTTATGTCCTAAGGCCTCTTAAAGAAAGTTCACAGCTTGGAGCATTTCCCACACTATTCTCCCTGGATATGCATCTCTGCCCTGATTAGCAGACAATGGTGACAGCCAGAAACACTTGGAGAGCTGATTGCCATCGCTGGGCCCTGACGGCCTGGGCCCATCAGGCTGGGCTCGAAGGCTCTCTGCTGCCTGTTAGGATAAGATAGCGCAGGCCTGGGGGCTGTGAGTCGGTGACCTGGAAAGTGTTATCTCCCAGCAGCACCCATACCTTGCAGTGTCTTACTAAATTATAAAACAAAACTCTCCCTGCCTAAGTTTTTTTTTCCTCTCTCAATTTTATTGCTTTGCTAAGGACACAGAAAGCAAACTAATTAAGCTAGAGCTAAAGAGCAAGTACCTCGATAGAGATCACGCAAGGAAATGCCACAGTCATGGCCGCCTCTTTACCGAAAGCTTTTTGGTCCGTAATTCGAGAGATGTTCACAAAGCTGTAGGGGAGCAAAAAATGTCTTCACTCCACCCTACAGATTAAACTGACATATAAACATATGAACAGGAGAAAGAACATGTTTAATTACATATGTATGCAGGAGCCCACAAAGTATGAGACTCCAAGACGGGTCAGCTGATGAAAGCTTATACAGTGTCCTGAGCTAGAGCCATGGGGCCCTGAGAGAGCGTCCGCATGTACCGTCTGTAGGGTGGAAGAGCTCCCCTTTCCTTTGTTATTCTCAGTAATGTTGGGACCTAATACAATTCTGTATTTAAAAAAAAATCATCCAATGACTTGGGTCATGGTGAGCATGTTTTCTTATCCATCATCCCTGCTAGACTCAAGTTCCTTGTGCTCTCACCCATGTGTTCTGAGAGCTGCTGTGCCCAGCACTTGGCCCTGAGCAGGAGCTTCATAAAGGTTTACTCAAGGAAGGAGGGAAAGAAGGACACAGACAAATAAACGGAGATAATTACGTGACAGCTTGTAGGTGGGATGACAGAGGCTAGTGAGGTCACAGAGGAGGGAATGGTTTGCTCTCCCCAGGTAGTCTGGCCAAATTCTACCCCCCTCCACACCCCCACTTGAAAGGTAAAGAAAATTATTCAAGATGAGAATGAGGCAGTCCTCCAAACTGAGCCAGTATTATCAGTGTCCATGAGCTTACTCACAGCTTGAACATAGTTTCTTGTCTCAGTGACCCGAAAGGCATCAGCAAATTTTAGCTAATTAGGATTCAAAATTAAGATAACAAAAATGTATCAGGATTTCCCTCTGTTTACATCACCCGTAATAACACATTTCTCTGACTCTGCTCTGTGTTCATAAAGGCTTTTCTGTAGGAAAATGTATCACGGTGCACACGCACATGCACAATGAGATGCGTCAAAATGAAACATTCTTAATCGGAAGGCTCTACGGATCGAAATGCTTATTTAGGTAAGTCACTGAAACGGCGAGGATGGCCACACCTTCCCTTTTATTGCCGTAGAGAACCTGACATCCTCTTTCAAGTCAGTAGAAACATACTTCGAAAAAACCGAAGAGTGCAAAGCTGTAAATATTGTATTAGGATGGAGTTCCAGCAGAAAAGTATAATCTCCTTTGGAGTCATAAAAAAACGGAACTAATTCTTCTCCTACTGGGATGGTCTGACATAGGTTTATTATTTTATATTTTCATTGAAGGCAAGAAGATTGAGTAAATGACAAAATTACCTCCCACCATCTCCTGCAGCTCTATAACTCTTTAATCTGAATGCTGAGTTATGTCCCCAAATATTTCACAGACCTTTACTTTAATACAGACCAAGAACAAACTGCAATAGGTGAAACAGGCTTTATCACACAATGACGAGACTTACAATGGCATTTGGGGGGGGGGGAGTCATTAATTGTCATTTGTCATCAGATAAACATGCACCTCTTTTTCAAGATCACTGTTCATTTGTAGCAGCTGCAGTTGCCACCAACCTCCCTGACTTAGAAGTGGGCCGGCCATAATCAGCATGTTTGGCTCCCAGGGGATTGGAAGGGCACCAAGGGGCCATGAGTGCTCACAGCCAGGTGGGCTTGTGTTCTGAGTCTTACACTCTGGGCAATTTTTTTGGACGTGGCAGTGGGATCTGGAGAAGGTTTAACAGCACGTCTATACCTGTTCCTACCAATGTGGCAGTTCAAATAGCGGATTTAAAAAAAAAGTGAAAATTTGCTCCCATTAATTTTGAAAAATATGCTTTTCTGAAAAGGAATGCCAAATTGTTCTCAAAAATCTAAAATAAATATGTAAAATGAAATAAAATAAATATGTATCTGATACAGGTTCAGCATTGGGATTAAAACCACCTCCTCAGAGCACTGGGAATAAACCTGGTAACTAGGGAAGGTAGCGAACAGTGTGTGGTTGGGAACCACCCTCACTGCCTTCTTGCAACTTGATTTAAGTCTTTGTTTACAAGTAAATCTTCCCACTTAGTATCTAATTTTCTCATTGTTTTAACATCATAAAGTTTAGTGTGATGCTCTCTGAAAGGACATTGGAACCACCATTGGCACATTTTAGCTATTTTTTCTCAAATCCACCAAAAACGTAAGTTCTTGTGGAGTAGGATGTCAGCTCAGCATATGGAAACCTTGTTAATGCTTCAGTCACTGTGATTTGATAGGAACTTCCTATTCTGTTCTTTTGAACTGCGTCCTAAATTATGCTGATATAGTATCAGTAACAACAGGATTTTGAGTGCAATGCCTTACATATCACAACAAAGTAGCTTCTTGATCAGATTAGCCCAAAGGAAATGCACTTTAGGTTAATGGCAATACGGTGACTTTCAATAAAGGTTTTTTTCCCCCAGTAATTTCCACTCTAGGCAGGCACAATGGATTCTTCTCTGTCCCTGTTCAATGATTAGCAAGCAGTTCAAGTGTAAGTACAACTTGTTTCTGTCAATCTGTGATCCACACCAAGTCATGCTCAACGATGCTGCCACAATCTGGAATCTGCAAATCTGTAAGCATTTTTCAATGAACTTGACAAAGCATTTGACAATGAATTATGTCAACACCATCGCGCCATCACCAAAGAACTTGGAAATGCAGATAGAACTAAAGAAGAATGTATTAGCACTGCTGTTACTTGTAAGGACAAAGCTTCTTTGATGACTTTGAAATGATGTGCCCATCAGCCAACAGTTTAGGTTTGTTTGAAGTTTTTAATAAAATGGAACTTTAGAGGAATTTAACTAAGATTTACTTTTAATATAAGATCACTAAATTATATTTATGTAAAAGTTTTCATAATGAGTATGCTATATTTGTCATTAACATTTCTTTGTATTCTTATAAATATGGTTTCACAATTTTTGGCACTAAGGGAGAGTCATAATTTGTATGGAAAACAAAAAAAGCCATAGTAAAATTACTACAATTGTTAAGCAATATGCTAATGGTAATGAATTATTAATGAGTCATAAATATAGAAATGTACTGACTTGATAAATAAGAAATAATACTTTTCTCATTTGGCAAAATTAAAAAGGAGGAGTCTGGGGAAGTGGGCAAGCCACACTCTGCTTTTGGAAGGCTCTGTCCACTGCTACGATTGTTTTCTGGGAGGCAATTTAATAGGACTCGAATGCCTTATTTCTAAGATGGCATTAATTATAAAAAGCACCTTCAGTTTAATAACTGCTTGACAAAAGAAAAAAACACTCTACCGTTGTAAACATCCACATCAATTGAAAACATTTTTCTGATTTCAGAAATGTTAAAATATATTTAAAAAGTGCTTCTTAGACCTGAGAAAATGTGTCGTATGCAAAGCCTTAAAAACATGCATATACTTTGATTCTCAAACTTCTTCCTCTAGGAATTTTTTTTCTAGAGAAAAATCAGGAAGGTAGTAAAAATTAGGTCAGAGGCAAATTATCGCCGTTCTGGCACATTCTCATGAATGGTC